>JBBPMA010000371.1:0-27313 GCA_038090075.1 Xanthoconium purpureum | reverse complement strand
TGGTGTTGTCGTTGACAACTTTACCCAAGTCACGCAGTGAGTCACGCCCCGAATCTCTTTAATAATTTGACTGACATGCCATCAGAGCTATACAAACGATCCTTGATCGCACTGTGTGGAATGGTGGTCTACCACTCGTCGTATGTTGCACAAGATACAGAGCCTCAACAGTCGGCAACATTGAACGCAGCCAGCACTATCGCCGTGGCCGTACTGGAACGTTTTCGACTGTGCAACCACCAGGAGTACCGGTCGTTCCTTTCTGGAACGGGGATGCTTGATAGAGGCGAGGAGGTAGAAATACATGGTTTCTTACACGCATTTAACGGCATCTAATTGATCCTTTGGATACATGTACACCATCCATCACTACACTTAACAACAACATTCGGTATCTATTAGGTACACCTAGTCTATGTCCCATTTGCAGGGTCTCTTTGAGCCCACACCACTGGTCATCTCCCGCAGAATGACGTTGTTGATGATCCGGCAGGCCGTGCTTTCTCACCGTATTTGGCACCGTCTACAGGTATCACCAAGCCAGAGTACCGTCAGCAAATCGCAGCTTGGTGGATTGCCAGGTCAGGGAATCAGCCACCAGAACTTCGTAGGCTTCACCCTCTACATACGTGATTCATTTACAATTCTAAATTCGTTGGTGACGTTTGTTGTTCGACCACATCGGTTTTCCCAGTGGAGTCACGCACTGAGTCACGCAGGCTCTAGCGTCAATTCTTGCGCAAAACCGCGTCAAAGGTACGCGGCCTAGGGTTGCTCCTACTCCATCTCCAGTCCATATACAGCGTATCTGGTCAGTCCGATTCGCACGATTCAGCTTTGATGCGACTGTATGGCTTGACAAGTTCACTTGCTCGTTCGGACCCAACTGACTCTTCTGGGTCACGGTTGCGTCCTCAGTTTTCCTCGTCGATGTAGTGGGTTCACGGGCTCTGTAACACGTCTTGGATTAGCGGTGGGTGGTGTGGATGACCCAGGTCGGGTGCTTCTGCCGTCCGTGCTGATCGGAGGTTTGGTCAAAGGCCTTGTCGGTTTTCTACCACGTTTTCCCACGACCTACCTACTACACCTCCTTCCCATGCACCAGTGCCCCGGTTTTCGCTGCGGCATTTAGCGATCTGCGAACTTGATTTTAAGATACCAGAATACACACAAAATATTTGATCAAAAAGGTTTCCCCTTGCTATGCTTAGAGTTACTCTGGGCTGTTCCTACTGGGCGTGTTAATACCCTTGTTCTAGGATACAATCGCCCACAGTAGCCAATACCAAGAACGAGACGTGTCATACTGAGTAGCCGTGCAGATTGTTCGCTTCATCCGACCCTCCATCAACGTCCTTCCAGGTGCGCTTCACACCTTCCAGCACGTCAACACAAACGTCTCGCAGATCCATGCGCCCTTGAGAGAAAACATCAACCCTCCACGAGACGCAGCGACCTCCCTTATGGGAGACTGAGCGACGTTGTTCATGTCGACGTACGTTGTTGTCAAGAAAATCTCAAGGAAGCCTGAGTTGGTAGTGCGTCCAGGCGGGAGGTAGAACTCGACGGGGTTCGTGCCGGACGCACCATATCCGAGTGCGAACAGCGATGGTGAATGGCCTTCCTTGCTTCGTTTGAGAGGTGCGAGCATAGTGGGGGGTAGGGGAGTATACCAAGCCTGTGGGCAAAGGCTAGTTTAGGCATGTTTCGTCGACGCACAGCGGAAGGAGAACGTACCTGAGTGCTGTGGTCCGAAGGGTTGAGCTAGAAAAAGTAGGGAAACAGGTCGACGTCGGAATAGTTTTCCAAGGTAAGCCCGTAGCGCGCTTCAAGGTTGGTGATCACGGCTTCTTTCACGCCGACACCCGACGCTGACGAGATGGGCACGCCCAACAGGTCACCCCCAGCAGGCCCATATTCGCGCTGGACCAGTTTGATGCAGTTCAGTCGCATCTTGACCCTCTCAGCAAAGCTGGGTGCAGCGCCGTCGGAATGGTACAGGTAAGAGTTGAAGTTTGCGATGACTTCGAGGATGCCTTTCATCCGATTGATGTCTGCATCGATGGACGATGCGATCTGCGTAGCCACTGATCAACGGATCGAAGCGTTCGAATTCCCATTTTCTGGGCCCTTTCTGACGTAAGGCAATCTCTACAGGTTCGGTGTCGGGGACGACGGTGACGTGAGTATCCGACTGCTGCATGGGGGTGCATCCTCGGCGTCGGATGGTGCCAGTGCGACACGGTGACTTCCGCCTTCGTCATGCCATGGCGTGCCTCAAGCATGGTTTCGGATGCGCCGACCTTCTTCGCCCTGAGGACGAGCATCTGCACGGGAGATCTGACGGAGAACTCTGTACCAACGACGATGCCCTGCTGAGACGCATGGCCTGTTTCTCTTCTCGAAGATCTTGGACATTGTTTTCCCATCGCGAAGGGTGTTGACGCTAAAAAGGAGCCGGTCCTTGTTCACACCCTCGCACTGAGGGTTTTGTATGCCATTATTTAGGTTGAGCGTTTCAAATAGTTTGGTATAGCTAGTGTCGTGGAGACTAGAACGGCGCCAGTCTTCTACAAGCGCAGTTGTGAAGAGGCTACCTGACGCGTCCTTTGCATCAGGGTCTTCTAGTGCGGCCTCATCTGGACGGCATGCAGCGAGGAGGACATGGGAGGCCATAGCCTTGTAACGGAAGCCGTCTTGAATTACGGGATGCGCAGCGTGAGCGCAAGCTTCCGGGATGGACGATCAGATTCCTCGATTGAGATCTGGAGGCGGGGGATAAGGGGGTGGCGGGATGGACCTCGTACGTAGACAGGACTTCTCGTCGGCGTCTCTCGCGAGACCGCCTGAATGACTGCAGTCGAACACGAGAACGTAGAAAAAGTCATTGCCACACTCGGTGATGAAACGCCAGGCGTAAACGTACGATGTTATTCCCCTTTTGAAATGCGAGCGTACGCATCAACGCATCGATCGCGCGATCCGAGACTCTCCAGGTCTCTTTTTCATCCTCCCCGACCGTCCGCACGTCATGCGTACAAAGGGTCTCGATCTTATTGTTCTCCGCCACCCATCCTTGTGGGACATCCAGCCGATTCCCATGTCCCGCAAAAAAGAACACGATCGAGTCGTCCCTCTGGAAGTCCGGGTTCTTGATCAGGAACTGACCAAACTGTTTGAGAATCTCGCATTGCGTCGCTTGTTCGTCGGCGAGGAAGACGATCTGGGAGGAGGGTACGCCGAGGACGCCAGCCAGGAAGTGGATAAAACGTTAACCGTCGTTTCTGCATCCAGTCAGGTTACTGAATGTCTTGGATTTGTGCTTGTGTTTGTCGATGGCGAGGACGAGCGCGAATATGCGTGGAGCAGCGGCAGATACGTCGAGATGGGTGCTGTTTGGGGAACGTGGGGTAGTTGATTGGTGGCAAGCTGTCATCTTGGCATGCTGACCGCGATGTGGCTAGGTCGACTGACCTGGTTCCTGCCTCTATTATCGTGGATCTGGATTTCGAATTTCAGCGGTACCTCCGATGACTGGATCGGAGTAGCGGTCAACTCAACTGCTACCCCGATATCGATGTCACCAAGGATAGGGACGAGTTTAAGCTCGAGGTCTGTAGTAATTGTGGTTTGCGTCCCAGCTTGATCGGCTCCTGTCAGCGAGGTTGCCACCTGTGCGAGGAAGGACTGGCTTACAGCTTTTCGGGCCATGCAAGAGACATGATGCCAGGTATGGTTAGCAGATTGAATGCCGGATTGCCTACAACAACCATGCTGTAGAGATGCTGCGAAAGTGGCATGCTGTTCAACGAACGTGAATCAAACACGGTGCTTGTTTGTGCATGCAGCTTTGGGCCTTCACAGCTTGCGACGAAAGTCTAGAAGTTCAATGAGAGGTTGGTTAGAAGCGTCGCTTGATTGGCGTTCTCGGCGACAGACAAGACGCGTTGCGGAGTTTGTGCATTACATAATTCGGGCTTGGAGTACGCCAAGTACAGCTTGAACTTGACACCCGTGGGTGCCAGCCAAACAGCTCTATTCCGACGGCGGATGGCGACTATGGAGGACGTCGCCATCTCTCATGACGATCATGAGCAGCTGCCTCTCAACTTTGGCTATGCGTCCTAGCTTTTTTCATCTCTAAAGTTACAAACGCAGCCCCCCTAGTGGTATGGGATCCTGCATTTTACCTCTCAAAACCAACTTGTGCTCACGAAACTTTGTAATAGGCGCATAATGAGCAAACAGCCCAGCCCGTTTTCTGTCGTTTCCTCAAGGTTCAATAGCAGGGGTGGCCTCAGTACCCGCGCAGCCTATGGACGACCCAAGAAGGCCGGCGACCGTGAAAGCCAACACGAATGTGAACGCTGGCGCGGTGAAATCCTCCGCGGGATCAGTCGCAAGGTGTTCAAAAGTGATGAAGTGCCTTGAGACGTTCGCCGGGTACCCGGGTACGATGGGCACGCGCGTGCGCGAGACGTTCGAAGAGGCGTTTTGTGAGATGCTTGGCGCGCTCAGGTCGAGGTACGTTGCGTGGGGGTTTGGAATGTGAGTCCGATGTCCGTGTGTATTGGTTGTGCTGTACTGAGTGGATGCGACGCCCACCTACCGCAGAGCGAACGAGCGGATGTCGACATATAAGCCTGCTGAGCATGGAGGGACGATGGGTGTTGCACTAATGTTGCAGTTTTTCGAACTCATGCATGTTGGGGATACGATACAGCGCATGGTGCAGGTGTTTTTCGACAAGGAGATCGTACATGGTTTTGTCGGTCGTTTCGTATGTGTACGCTGACTCTGGTCTCCAAGCCAAATCCGTGCACGTCGCAGGCTCCGCACATCGACATGATTGGCTTTTTAAACGTAGTTATCAGAGAAGAAGCGGTTTGAGAATACGTTGGATGATTGCGTTGCGTCGGGGTTGAACGCCGGGACCCAGGTCCTGATGAACCAGGTGCGTCGCGCACCAGCATAATGCAAATAACCCTAACAATGACGGGTTTCCATCTTTGTCCTTTCATACTTCTTGTACCGCCATGACAGGTTGATCACGCCATCCAAACATTGACCAAACCTCGGGAGTACTACCCACCCGAAGATGCCCCACTGGACCTCCGTCCGACCGAAGGTTGCCGCGAAGCCATTCGGTAGCTCGAGACGCGCCGTAAACTCCTCAAGAGGAGCACAAGCCAAGAAGTGCTCGAGGTATTTTAGGCCGGGGTACGATTGTTGGCGTGCGTGTTGTGTGAGCGTTGAATGTCGATATGCCGACCAGCTGATGCCCGACTCCAGAATCGAATCAAACGCCAGATCATCTCGCTCAACGGCGGATTCCAACCGGTCGCAGACCTGAATGTGTACCATGCGCTCATCGCATCGCTCAAGGTATGTGTCTGTGTTTTTTTGTGGTGCCGGTACCGTCATTATCTGGCCGTTTTGTTGATCATGCGTGCAAAGGTACCCAGCATCAAGACTTATCGTCGATGACGCGAAGGATCTCGCGCAGATCGTGCGGCACGTGACGCGGTACGGGGGTACATCGCACAGAGGTACATGTTTTCTCTTCCAACTAGGTCGGTGTTGCACTCCTCACGTTGAGCTGCGCAGGATGTCTACGAGCTCATGCAGCGTCAGTCCGACTGGAAGAAGATTGAAAAGACAGCGGACAAGACGATGCATAGCCTGGGTTTCAAGGAGGACTGTGTTGTTGGTTGAGGTATCACGCGTGGGTCAGGTTGTAAAATGTTTGGTAGCGACGCGTGGAAGTCGGTTGTCTCCAAGCTGCCGCTTTCGAAAGAGAGCGTGGTTTTCGTCGAGCTACATTTTTTTTTGAAGACGACTAGTCTGAGTGGCCTGATGGGAGAAGCATCTTCGTTACTTCATCCGCGCATGGTCAGATGACCCCTTCACTCGCAGCTGGCTGGTTGTCAGCTCGGACAAGATCAACGCGTTCTTTCACGTCTGGTTTATCCCTGAGCACACCCATTGAACTCAACCACAAACAGTCTTGATCACCTTACCGTGCTCCAAACACAGCTTCAACGCATACGCTACCAACAGCAGAATCTTCTTTCGCCTCAACTGCCCAACGAAGATGTCCAGAGCTCGGTTACGAATATGCTCACTCCAGTCTGATCCAAAGCTAGTAAGTGCCAGCGTCATGGATTCGCGTATGCAGGGACGGACCTCCACGTGGTTTCAACGGCGCCACGATGCGTTCGCGTGTGTTCCAAGACCCAGCGGTCGATACAAGCCTGTTCAATACCCCGTTGGAACGCTGCGGGTATCCTCGTGAGGAGGACGAGCCGCTCCGGTCGCCAGGTGGAGATGCGCTGCCCCCATCAATCCCCCGAAGGACAGAGTCATCCTTGGCGTCCAAACGAGGGGGTGTATTTCCGAGGCAACGCATGGCGTCGGAAAAGCGGAGATCGAGGGTAGCTTGTTCAACGAGATCAATGAGGGACGCGCGCAGACTGTAGTGATCGCTACCCACGCTGTTGACTAGGATGGAGTGCAACCAAAGCCTCCACGGCAAACGAACCGGCGTAACTGGTCTCTTTTTTTGCAAGTTCGAGAGCTCTAGGCTTCAGCGCACGGCAGGCGTCTAGCAAGTGTTTGGGAGGGTTCTTGCCTAGTCGATGCGGGGTAAGAGAAATTATCATTTGAAGCGAAGCCGCCAACTGCCTGTGCGCTACGGCTGTGTTACCCAACGAAGTTTGTGAGCAACAATGCAGGGTCGTTGCCTTTTGCACCGGCACGTCACAGAGGTCACGGATCAGATCAGCTTGTAGACTGTCTGCAACGTATGAGTGACAAACCAGGACAGAAACTTGGACCGCACGCGCTGCTTATCAGATGGCGAAAGTTGTCCGTGACTAATGGGAAAAAACTTGTATTCCGGCTACGAGCACCCCATTCCATGCACACGCTAACGCTTGAATCGCACTGGAAACCAGAGTATTTTCTGAAGGGAGGGTGTCGTACCGTGTCAAGGATCGTAAAAGGGGTAGCGCTCTCGGGCAGTCCAGGCACTTGGGCCGAGATAGAACCCCTTTGAGGCATCGCTCAGCACCCCCTACCATGCCCTCAGGAATAGAGAAGCCCGCTGCATTAGTGAGTGGTGTTAGTTACTTTTCGTAGACGAGCGTGAAGAACAGCTCACAGGCTATGAAGTAGACGGTGATCAAAGCAGACCTGGGGGAAGTTTGTGTAGCTATCGATGGAGCGTTCGAGCGAGCGCGGCCAATCAGGCATCCGTTGCACCCACATACTGCCATCTAGTTCTAATTTGCTTGAGCATCGGTTTCGTCAACGCGGTAGCAACAGGATGGAAACCACTGGAAAGTAGGAATAGCGTCCGTTCAAGAGAATCCGGCGTCTTGTGTTGGTTGCTAAGCAACGGCGTCAATAATTTGTTGTGGCTTCTTCATCAGCGGATTCAGTTTCCCACAGACCGATGCCTCCAGGAGCGCTTTGGAAATATTCCAGCGAAACGATCGGGGTGTTCATGTCAATGCCATTGCCGAGACTCGCACGAGCCGAATATTCATCCACAGACAGAGCGAAGGCTTGGGTTTTTTTGATTAGGAAGGGCCAGGCAAGGCTGGGGCCGGTACCATCTGCGAATGGTAGTCAATTAGACACGAAGCCCAGTTTTTCAAAGAGGCACTACTGCTGCTCATGTTTCCCCGTCCCGCTGAATGTGGTATGAAATGAAATAGCTACTAGCTCCGATGCTGGTTGGGATATGGTGGATGATGTACGAGTAGAAGCCCCAGGATAATAGTAACAGGGTGAACAGGAAGGTAGACATGCGCCTATGCTTGTTGGGCTTAGGGGCTTGCAAGAGTGTGTCTCATAACGGCATTACATGGCGGGTAATACAACACGGCTCAGACGTTGAAAGTGCATAACGATACCCTCTTCAGCGATACAGTCAAACTATACAAACATGGCTCCATTTACGCTGTGATTGTGAGTACAGATGGGTGTTTTAAGGGGCGGAGGTGACTCACCGCTCTTCGACACTGAGTGTCGGATGACTGCTCTCTCAAGCTGTATGAGGTATTGTCTGTCAATCGACGGAGAGTCCAGGATATCACGGAAGAATGTTGACCGCATGCGCTCAAGGGTTTCCGGAGTCAGGATGTTTGATACATCTGCTTCGATATCCTCAATGGTCTTCTGTGCTTCGAGCATAGTTTGCATAGCACGCTTCTTCTTCAAAATGGCTGAAGACCATCGTTGGGACTGCTCGTTGGCGTGGGTGGCCAAGAAGCCAATATTTGGTGATACCTGTAGTGTCAGATGGGTTAATTATATGCCAATACATGAGCGTGCCATAGAATACCATTCTCTGGTACCACTGCTGAAGGCTGGCGTTGTATGCAGTTGCTTCTGGAGATTTGGACTGTCCTGACATCAAGCCCTCCTGCTCCCCTGAAACTTTTGGAGGAGCCACCAACGGAGCAGTAGCTGCACAGGAGTGTCTTAAATCACAGAGAGATGGCGATGTGAATAGAGGATCGCTTGACATAGTCGCTGATTCAAATCACGTTCACGTTGAAAGTTGCTGAAGAGCTTGAGTTCAATTTGGAGGTCAAGGTCGAGTGGTAAAATAGCCTACAGTTTGAAGAGGCGCAAACGTCAGACTCCGACAGCGATGCCTTGTAAATCCAACAGCGTGGGGATCCTAGCTACCACAAAAGGTATATAGTTGTGATAGCTCAGGGTGAACGCAATGGATGTAGCCCACAGTTTGAAGAGGCGCAAACATCAGACTCCCACAACGGCGCCTCGTAGATATGACAGCGTGGGGATTCTAGCTACTACAAAAGGTGTGTGGTCGCAACAGCGCAGGGTGAACGCAACAGGTATGATTGATAAAAAAAGTAAGTGGTCGCGGTGCAGCAGGGCCTAGAATTCTATCCACCTCGTGAGCAAGCTTTAGTTTGCTAATAAAGGCATTTTTCCAGGCCCCACGGAGATTAGTTCATGCCGCTCACATCGAAACCCACGGCTCATTCTTCTGCATGGAGTACCTCGGTCATTGATGTTGGGAGGAACTTTGCAAAAATCTTGGTCTTAACATCACTTATTTACACTTTTCGTGCTGGTGAGATCAACCAAATTTGCACCAAGTTGTGCAAACCACTAAGCCAGAAAGTTGGACTACAGAGGCCAAGTACTCACCCACCTTGAGTAAAAGTCATTGAAAATTTCGACCATAGTAGAGTAGGTATTACAGATGAGTGTAAATACAACGTGAGGGCATTGCAAGAGGACCCATACCCGTCATATATACACCCACAGGTGAGAACTGGGGTTCAGTGGTGGATAGGTGCCCAACTGGACAGGGGAGGGGTGCACTCGAATGGACATAATGAGGGCAGTCGATGAGCCAAACAGGGGTGGGGGGTTCAACCTGAAGGGAAACCCATGGTGAGTGGTGAGCGACCACAATCAAACGGAGGTAGCAAAGAACAGCCACAAAAAGCAAGCAACCATACTTAGATTTACAGAAGCTGGTGAGCGGTGGCAACTGTGCTTGAACAGGCATGAGAGATGAGCAATCATACTCAGGTGAACGTGCCAGGTACGGTTGACCAGCAGCGGCTCAAACGGGCATGGCGGCGATAAGAGGCGAACAATTGTGCTTAAATGAACGTGGTGAGTATGGTTGACCAGCGGTGGCACGAGTGGGCACGGTGATAACACAGCTATAGTAAATTCAAATTGATAGGCTGGTTCCGACTACGCATACCCCATCTTGGTTTACATTTATTTATTGACCAAATAAAGCTATTCCTGACCAAGCTCACTGTTGTACACAGCCTAAGCTACTTATAAGCATAGTCCGAAGAAGCTTAAGTCTGGCTTTGCGGCTCAATGACCTACATGGCTTAGCATTTAAATTTCACAGGCATCAAAGATGTAAATAAATAGAAATGAGACTCTTGCAACATTCCTGGTACGTGACTCATACAAAGAGGTGCCATCATGTGAGAATTAGAATGTTACTGCAAAAGGCATATGGTCATGGCAGCGCGGAGGAGGTCATCAAACTCTATCGATGTGGTCGCGGTGCAGCGGACCAAGAAACTCAATCTCAGAAAGGAGCTTACTCATTGGGAAGGGGGTAAGCCTATACATGATCTTGAATGTGTAGTAATAATTACGCATGCAAGCTATTAAACTGAACCTTACTGATATCAGCACCTTCAAGCTGGGAAGATTAGGGGCTTGTCAAATTTGGACTTAGAGTACCTCGTGGATTGATACCTGTCCAATATTAACTAGACGACGTTCAAGTTTGACTCATTCATACCACAACTCATGGCTTACAGAGAGTTCCCTCAGATTTCTCCATCAAACCCGGATGGCTTTGATTATTACTGGCAACCGCAGCACGCTCCCCCTGACACGGAGCAGGAAGACCACCATCGTGTGGTCGTATACAACTCGTTTAATGACCAAGCTGTGATGTATGCTAATGCTGCCACCAGTCGTTGGCAACCTCCAATCGAAGGCCCCTTCCCTGGGCCAGAACACTTTTATTATCCAGCTGAAGAACCGGTTTCCAACCCTGACCAACTTCACCAAACCCCGCAATACTTCCAGCAACCCCATTTGCATGCCAGTTCGGAGCTACTGGCCAGCTCAAACCAGCCTGTTTCGGTCAATCTAAGCCAGGCTGTGGCATATCCCTTGGCTCCTGACTCAGAGCCCCATGAACAATACCCCCTCCACGACCAGCCGCTTCCATATGCAGCTCAGCCCTTCCAGCCTCTGCAACAGCAACAGCAGGGCGAATCAGAGTACCCCCCAGTGTATTTTACAACGGACAATGTCCCAGCGACGCAGACACCAACAAGCAGCCTGCTTCTAGCACCGCCCGGGTATAACTATGCGGCAAACCACCCAAGCAGCGCCAATAGTAGGCAAAAAAGTTTTCTCTGTCCTCTGTCCTTACTGACTTTACCATAGATGAGTTCCTGGAGTCTCTCTTACAAGGAGGTGCGCATCGCCTTGCATACATTTTTATGGATGCATCCAGCGACTTGTGGATCCACGCATGCAACAATGTAATCGGAAAAGATGGACCAAGCAGGATCCTCATGGACCGCATCATCAACGATGCAGGCTTCCGGCAGATGCTGAAATCGCCACACCTCCAGGCAGAAATCTGTAAGTACCTCCCTGTGTGATCAATACGTTGTTCGGGTCTAATGTTTCACGAGGCACTGTTACAATTACCATCCCTGAGAACCCAGGGGGGCACCAAGTCATTGAAAAGGATGTGCCAGCTGATCCCAACAACCTAGATTTCATGCGAGCCTTCCGCAACCAGGTACTTTGTCCACTTTGATCCTTTCGAGCCATTGTCTAAATGTCTAATACCATAGCTACATTGCACCCCCGATCGCATGTATGAGCACTTCTGGCGATGCTCACGTTGCCTCCTGCAGCCCTCTGCTCGATGCAGGGGTATCTTCCAGACCGAACCTGGGGCTTCACTCAATTCCAGAACGCAGGCTAAGCTTGAATGGGCATTCACCAAAAATGATGAGTGGGGCTTTGGTATATTCCACGAGATTGTCGAGGACGAGGGTGGATTCCATCCAGTAGGTATTTTCAAGGCATGGGGCATAACATTTTGTGTTAACCGCTATATAGGGCCAGTGGTTCCATAACATTGATTTCATCAGTGCACTGCAGGAAGGGATGTTCGATTCGGAATCCCCCAGCTGGTTTGGCTTCATTGAAGCCACCACTGCCATGGATTCTTCATGGAGAATGGCGGAGAACCTGACAGCTCACATCTTCGCCATCGCTATCAGCTGGGTAAGTCCGCCATCGGCATCATCCAGGCTGTGCTAAGTGTCCTCCTCAGCTTGTTGTGACAGCACGCTGCGATTTTCTAGGCATGCGTGCGGTCACAGTAGATTGGGTTTCGAACACCCGCATGGAGGAAGTCAAGGCATTCACAAAGTTTTTGGAAAAGTGGTTGCTGAATTTCTGGCAGCAGAGCACGGGAGGGGCCTCACAGGTGCTGTTAGAGCGCGCCGAAGGAATTGCATTTATGCTTCGACATGGCCCAAGTCCTCTCCAGGCCATTTAAACACCTACATATTAGTACAGGCCTCGTTGTGTATCTATGGAGACTACAGACATGCGCTGTTGGTTAAGTTCCAATCTTGCATTCTTCAAGTTGGCGTGATTCGTTCTGGAACAGATCGCTGGCATTCCGAGTCGAGCCCACCTACAACCTGGCCTGGGTCGCATCCAAGACATGTTCTGTGGCTTGCTGAGGTATCAATCGCTGTCACACATATGTAATTCATCCTAATTCATTGCTGGTGCATATTGTTGGGCTGCATCAGCTTTCCTGGTGGAGTCACACACTGAGTCACGCTAGGTCTTTTGACGCTGAGTCACGCCATGGCTTTTGACACTGAGTCATGCCACGTCTTTTAACGCTGAGTCACGCCATGTCTTTTGATGCTGAGTCACGCCAGGTCTTTTGACACTGAGTCACGCTATTTAGATGAAGCGATCTACAAAACAAACACCTGCAATGGCTCAGATGAGCTTCTCAGGTATACTACTCTGTATCAGTGGAGACTAACTCCCACTCCTCAGATTCAGAAGCTGAGGAAGAAGCACCAGCTTCGGCCCATGCGCCTTCTGGCGATACCCGGTCAACGGCCTGGGACATTTCCTCTCCCGGTCCGCCTCCTGGATCCCTTGACGGCGCTTCCGAGAGGATGGCCGGGACCTCTAAGAACGGACCAGCTGGGTCACTCAGATACCTCCTAAACGCGGTATCAGTCTTCAACAGGGGATCCTGACCCTCCGGCAATAATTCGACGCGAGCCACATTCGCCACCAAGGCACCGAGGCACTTGTTGCCCAACTTCCAATTCTCTTCATGACCTTTACCAGGCACCAGAGTCTGACGGCCTGCCTTACGATACAAAAAGTCGGTCTTCTTCTCCCTGCACCCAACGGCATCGACTCTCAGCCATGCGTCTAACGGTCGACCGTGCATACGGGGCTTGCCGTCGTCATACCGAAGGCTGATCCAGATCAGGACCCAAATGAACGACTCCGCATCGTGTTGGTATGCATGTTTCACGTGGCCCTGAAGAGCCAGGTCGTCAAGGAGGTCCAACGCCATGAACGGGACCGTGCCGGTTCGTTCGGTTCCAGTAGCGCTCTGTTGGGTCGATGCCAGGTCGAAGTCGTTCAATACACCCACGATCTTCCCATTGTCTATACGGTACATCAGATTTGATGGGCTGATGTCTCGGTGGTAAACCTTCTTCTCCCAGAGGGCAAGGTGGCCTTGAACGAAGTGAACAAGCTGATCCATATCTAGGTACGGACATCACTCACACTGCACCGTATCCCACCATGCATGCAAGAAGTCGCGCCCGGTGAGTTCGGTGATGGGTCTCAATTTCCGAAAAATGATCATATATAGAACGCGAGCTCCTTCAGTCTTGAGGCCGAGACGCTCCCGAAACTTGGCGGTGGAGGCACCCTTGAACGCCTTGTACCACAGCATATCTGGCACGTGCCCCTTGACGAGTCTATTGTCTTTGCCGATATCGTGAACTCTCTTCAAGATCTCGGGCTCGCTCGTGCGCGTGCCCTCTGCCCAGAAGACCTTGGCAACCAGTTCCCTGGCATCCTCTGGGTCGGTGAGGTCGTCGCTCTTGACAGAGAACAGGTTTGTAGCCCGGCCGTTCAACCCATAGTGCGGCACCCGTTCCTCGTCTGACAGCTCGAGGGTGACCTCGATCTTTTTACCCTCCTCACCAGAGAGAGTCGTCTTGTGAAATTCTGGTCGAGGCCCAAACTTTGGGTCTATATCCGGATGCAAGCCCCAGTGTTGTTCTCGGAAGCGTTGCATTGCGAGAAGGAGGACCAGGAAACGTGGAAGGTCCTGGATGAGGTTGAATCCGGAGCATTGAATGATACCCTGGCGGTCATACCGCCAAAAGTAGAGGACGTCACCTATCATGCTAGATAGGCAAACAAGCTGTCAAAGATGTAACAATACGCACCAATGATGACGAGACCAAACGCATGTAGGCGAGCGGTGTGAGCGGCAAACATTTCTGCGGAGTAGTAGCCTGCCTGGACAATGGCAGGGCACCCTTCGCAATGCGTAGGCTTCGCGCGTTTGGACAGAGACTGGGCGGGACCGAGATGATCAGAATTCCTTTTACGAGTGTTTGAATCGGAATTGATGGTAGCGGACGTCTTGTGTTGACGAGCAGACCGCCGGGCTGTAAAAAATATCAATACCGTTATGAAGTCAACGTGCCGAAGTACTCGCCAGGCTCTTGGGGAGGCGGTCGAGGATTGACGCCAGGGGACACAAGCGCCTCTGGGAGCGCGTCCAAGTCTGGCTCACTCAGAATATCCAACATGAGATATTTTTCTTGGGGTGGGGTATATTGCTGTGAATGGTATCGTTCTGGAGGGGGTTCCATGATGTGCTTTGATTTCTTGAATTCCACAAAAGTGCGGACGCTACGCCACTCGAACGCTTTCACTGGAGGGTTCGGAGCCACTCCAAGGAAGAGATCCTTTTGGGAACAAATGTCCCCCGGCGACCCATCCTTATCACAGACGTCTTTGTTGGATACGACGATGACATCTGGCTTGCGGCGAGAAACGTGGTCTTGGTGTTTTTGCTGTATCTCCATTGGGTCGTTGACATGAAAGCAGACTGTGGGACCCTCGGCCGGCCGAATGTCTTCAATTTCGAGCTCCTCAAGGAACAGGAACGCGGTATTGGCCGCTTGCACGAACACAGGGTATAATTCCTTCTCAGTCCGTATTCCGGAGCTATGGGAATCAATCAGTGTTCGTCACGAAGCCGTGCCATAAGAAACCGTACTATTTTCTGAGAGTCTCCTTGACGTTGTGCGCCCTTATGCCCTCGACTGGGGTCTGGTCCTCACCGTTGCAGATAGGAAGGACCTTGTCCAGGCATTGTTCGAACAAGCGCGTCTTGTAGGCTTCGTCGACCGATTTTTGCGACTTGTTGGTACAATCCACAAGGAGATCCTTCAGCATTTCGTCAATGCCGCACCCTTGAAACCTTTCAACATCTCGCGTGATCCACGGCCGAATATCGGACACTCTGTACGCAAACGTTGAAATGAGGTGAAGCAAGATGGAACGGAACGCTCACTGTATGCCGACGGTATTAATGTGCTCGCTGATTGTAGCTGAGCCTTTTGCTTGTGGCGTGCTTTGCAAAGCAGGGTGAGGATGGCTGACCTGTGGTCGCTGCGGCGAGGTTGTTGGATCCTGGGCCATACTTGAGGCTTGAGCTGGTCAAATTAACTGAGAGCCCAGGGGTGCTATCGAAAATAGGGACCTGTCCTGCTCGGGTGTATAAGGATAGGTGGGTCCACAGGCGCTGTTTCGCGTATTTCAGGCCACGTGATGACGCGACGCGGCGAGCGGGCAAATTATAGTTAACTCAGGAGTGCCGATCGAACGCCTCATCAAAGGTACCCAGAGGACTCTCCTCAGACCGGTACACCGCAAGTAAAGGTACCACCGCCAAACAAGGAACCTTCGACGTTCTCGCCCAGTCAGCGAGTAAGAGTGAGTGTACCTTTTTGTTTTCTGTTGGCGTGGGGTGGATATCTGACATATACTCCACCCCATTGTTCCTCCATAACGTCTCCCACGCAGCCCCATTAGGCCTTACCCCAAGGTTCAACCGCAACTATGAAGAAGAAGATATCTGAGATGACCCCAGAGGAGGTGAGTACACGTTCTATCCTTGTATCGATAGTCGAGTAAACAATTTTAGGCAGAACGCAGCCGTGCTCAGGCAAAGGTTCGTCAAAGGAAGTGCCGAGAAAAGCTGTGAGTGTTCTCCGAACATGAAGCCCTGTTCTACCTGACTGGGTCTCATAGACAGGGTGCTGCTCTTGAAAGGTATAGGGCTCAGTGTAGTGTGCATCAAAGGCGTTACCAGTACGTGAAACATCTCTGTCCTCATCTGTATGATCAATGTTCTCCAGACAACGCAGGCAGGGAGTTGCACCGAACGCTGCAGAGCCACGCACTGCTTCTCGCAAACGCCGGTGAGTGCTGATACACTGTCCTACACAACTCTACCTCTAACCATGTCACAAAAGACGCGATGACAGCCCCAGCAGTGAGGATGGAGATGATAATGATGAGTCTGCAGTTGTGACCTGTCATCAGTAAGTGTACTACCACAGCCCTATGCGATTACTGCTGATTACTTTTTGAAGACGTGTTACATCCAATGACCATGGCCAGGATGATGAGTCACGCACACAACCCAGCATGCGCCGGTAAGCACTCACCGTTACCCTACACATTTTCATCTCAAATCAAATACAAGGATGGGCAGACTTCGCAAACAAAGACTTACAGCAGATGGCGCACAGCTACGTCGTTCTTCTCGGAGACGTCGGTAAGTTCCTGTGGTTCATCTTCACCTAAACTGTTCTAACTATGTTACAGACGCCATGACAAGGTTGACAGTGATGATGGGCATGGTGACAACGGTTCACGCCCACAATCCAACATGCAACAGTAGCTATTTTCTTTAATACCATCACGATTCTATCCTAACTATGTTACAGAGGCAATGCGTCCAAGGAAAGCGATGAAGATGAAGAAATACTCCCAAAACCAACTAGGCGACTGTAAGTCTTCACCTAATACACGTTCATGTAACGAAGAATCAAAACATCCACCCAGCCCATTTCGGTAAGTGTTCTCCCCCAGCGTGATCCATGTCTAACGATGTGATAGACGTATTCTATCTGAGGACAGTGATGGGGGTGAAGAGTCACGCCCTGAGTCAAGTCCACCCCGGTAAGTGTTCGCCCATGTCCGATTCCGTATCTAAGTAAATTACAGAGCTATGTCGAATGACATCAATGACGATGACAAGTCACGCCACGAGCCGAGTCCACCCCGGTAAGCGTTCGCCCATGTCCGATTCTGTATCTAACTAAATTACAGAGCCACGTCGAACGATATCAGTTATGATGTAGAGTCACGCCCCGAGCCGTGTCCACCCCAGTAAGTGTCTGCCCGTGCCCGGTTCCGTATCTAAGTAAATTACAGAGCTATGTCGAATGACATCAATGACGGCGATGAGTCACGCCCCAAGCCGAGTCCACCCCGGTAAGCGTTCGCCCATGTCCGATTCCGTATCTAACTAAATTACAGAGCCATGTCAAACGATATCAGTTACGATGTAGAGTCACGCCCTGAGCTGAGTCCACCCCAGTAAGTGTTTGCCCATGTCCGATTCCGTATCTAAGTAAATTACAGAGCTATGTCGAATGACATCAATGATGACGATGAGTCACGCCCCGAGCCGAGTCCACCCCAGTAAGTGTTTGCCTGCGTCCCATTCTTCATCTAACTAATTTACAGATGTGTGGCATCCTCGCAAGTTGAGGGATCCGTACGTGAAGACGATGAAACGACCCCTCCTAGGCTGAAGTGTGTATAACACCTTGTCTATGATGCTGTTACTAACGACCTTACAGACGAATCATCCATCACGTTGAGCCGCCACTTCAACCCCCTGTTGTGGCTGCACCCGAACCAGAGGTCAGGCAGTCAGCTCCTCAACCCGAGTCAGTTCAGTAAGTGCAAATAGTCATCTTTTCAAGGTATCCTAGCCAACTGATTTACAGACGATACCAACGAATCATTCTTCGGCTGAAGCGACCCATTCCTACCATGGATGTACCCGAACCAGAAGCCAATGCTCGCTCTGACACGACTCAGTAAGCATCCGTCACAAATTGTTTGTGAGATCCTTGCTGACGGCCTTACAGAGAGCTCGTTCTTCAGGTCCTGCGGCCCTTAGGCTCATCTACACCCCTGCCTGACCAAAACGACCTCGTTTCCGGTATCCTTGGTGTTCAGATTGATGAACGTGCCCCGACAATCAATTGGACGAATGGCCCGCGCACCGCACTTCCATATTTACCCAGGAGCGATCGAAAACAGCGTGTATACAACAAACTTTCAAAAGATGTGCGTTATGTTCGTGACCTGGCCAACTTGCTAGAGTCACGCTCGTCGAGCTCGCTCGTTGTCTACCTGGACAAAGACACGCACAGGGCTGAACTTCTCAAGGCAGCGTGGGATGCCCTATCTCAAAACAAGAGCGTCGTCATCAAAGATTTCGTCAACACCAACGGTTTTGAGTTCACTCTGAACGATCTCGAAGAGCACTATAACATCAGCCCCCATAGACCAGTCGAGACCCATGGTAATTAATCGTTGTCACCCCCATTACACTTCTGACCCACAGGTGTTAGACATGGCCAAGCGTGTCAGACAGTTCAACAGCCCCCACGTCATCACTACCGTTGAAGAATTCATGGCCGACATCAATAACACGGATGTAATAAGAGTAGCGTTGAGTTTCCCCCTACCGCAAAAAACCATCCCTTCGCCATTCGAGTAAGCCCCTCATTTTTACCACCACATACCTCCCTCATTCTTATTTAGAAACCTCGATGATGGTTTGACGCATGGGTGGGCGCAAACACAGCTGCAGATCCCTTTGCTCAATGAAACACTCCCCGCCGATGTCTGGACCGTTCGTTCCTGGGGTCTCGCACACCACGGTGGTGTTCTAACCTATGTCCACCATGACGCTGATGGCGCAGGTACCTTTGCAACCGTGGTGTCTGGCATGAAGGTTTGGTTGATCATCAAAGTCAAAAATGTTACCAGAGAAAGGCTCACCGAGTTACTTGCTCGTCTCTGCAATCCGGACAATCTTCTGTCCAGTTTCTCTTCAGATGAGATAGATATCGAAGTCGTTTATCTCTATCCCGGGGATCTTTTGTAAGTGCCTCCTCCTCCACCTTTTCTGTACTCATTTTTATTAACAGGATCATGACACCTGGCCAATTGCACACCGTATACACTCCGGTGGCCGGCTTTTCTCGCGGCGGCCACTTCTTTAACATGGACACCATGCACCTCACAGAGCTGTCGAGGTTCGTGGATGTGACTCGGGGGTCCTTTGTCACCAACGACACCCATTCCGGCACGCTGGAAACCCTTTGTCGGATGGTGTTGTCGTTGACAACTTTACCCAAGTCACGCAGTGAGTCACGCCCCGAATCTCTTTAATAATTTGACTGACATGCCATCAGAGTTATACAAACGATCCTTGATCGCACTATGTGGAATGGTGGTACACCACTCGTCGTATGTTGCACAAGGTACAGAACCTCAACAGTCAGCAACCTTGAATGCAGCCAGCATTATTGCCACAGCCGTACTAGAACATTTTCAACTGCGAAACCACCAGGAGTACCAATCATTCCTTTCTGAAACGGGGATGTTTGACAGAGGCGAGGAGGTAGAAATACACGATTTCTTACACACATTTAACAGCATCTAACAGATCTTTTGGATACATGTACACCATCCATCACCGTTTTTAACAACAGCATTCCGTATCTATTAGGTACACCCACATGTATCTTTGACAGGTAGTCTCGGTACCGTCCGTTTTTGGTCTGCCCTCAGGCGGCCTCAGCATATGTGAGTTTTAGGACACAGCTACTCGTCAGTTGACAATGGCAGGGAGCCACGTCTCTCTCTTTACAATTTCTTTCTGACATCATGGGCCTGTCTAGTTGCATGGAGATGTTGTATCTAGCGTATATCCGAGTAAGGAGCTGCACAGGTGAGTCACGCTTCATCTTTGACAAAGGATGGGTTCGTAAATCAGCAACAGCGGCAAGCTGTCCCAGTTTTGTATAACGATCGATCAATAGTACACACGAGGGGCTAAGACGCTTGCTGTGGGTGTCTATCCTAGCAGATAGGGGATAAAATCAAAGGAAGGGGTGCTTGTACTTATCACCGCGTCACGTTGCGCTGGTACGGTTGCCCAATTTGGAAAGTCATGGCTCGGGTATACTGTCTAAGTGCGCGGGCTCATCCTTGATCGACCCCAGCACTGCCGCACTCGTGTTTCGCGGCTCTGTGTTGGCCTAGCATCGTCTACAATCAATGTTCAATGCGTCCTATCGGTTCGATTCGCCGTGATTAGAGTTACTGACGCTTTAGGTCGCGTTTTGAGTCATCCTCGACGTCGCGGTGGGCTCTGATGGGTGCAAGGCTGTCTGTGGTGCTTGGGAGGTGGTGTGGGTGGCATAGGTACGTCGCTCGTCGTGTCCCAGCGCTGCTTGTGCTGATCCATGTCTTCCTCAGCTAGCGCGTCCGTTTCAACTTGTTTTGAGTCACGGCGCGGTGCGCCCGTTGCACCGTCCTTAACACCTTCGTTTCAATCGCATTTGCCGCCGCTCACAACGTTTCGGCGGTCGCAATCGCCCTTGACGTCACATGTCGCCCCCTGCTCGTCCTCTGGGTCTCCTGGCCGTGTATCTCGGCACAACGCGTTTGCTGCCTCGTCTCGCCGCTTCCCGTCGCCCTTAGTGCTTCTCTGGTAGTCCTGAAGCTCGTCTGGTGCGGCTGTTTCGCCGCACGGCTCATCTGGGGCCACTGGAGCCCACTTGGGTGAGCCATCGTCGATCGCGCGCGCGCGCGCTCGCTCCGTATCTCTTCCCCTCGATTGATGCGTTTGGGGCTTCGACCTTGCGTATGAATGGTTTGGTTGGGCCGGTACATGGCGGTGGAGGGTCTGGTGGTGGCCCTGGTATGTGGCTATGAGGCACGCTGACGATTTTCTTCAGCTGCTGTCGCTGATCGCTCTCCACCCCTTGACCTGTTTATTGGGACGTTTCGACGTATCCCGTGGTCCCCCCTATAGCTTTGCGCGTCCTGGTGGGCTCTTTTGGACCTCCCCATTTGCCTCTGTGTCAGTCCCAGCTGTATCAGTACCATCCACAGCCTTGTCTTGGACTATCGACCGTCATCCTACCCTACATATGCGCTTCGGTCGAGGGGATGTTCGAGGGTCTCAATGAAAAGTGATTTACTTAGTTCCCTTACCCATGTGCTGAAGTCTGCCGAAGTCCGCAGGGTGTGTGTCGTTCGTTCGAATAGGAGCACGACGGTCCGGGCCCCCATAAGGCTGCATTTTCACCCACGTACCTCACTATACACACCGCCTTGGCTATCCCTCGCCCTGCATCACACCAAGGATATGAGGAATGGCTTGGGCGTGCGGTTGGTAAACGTCCCGCTCTCAGCTCGGAGGCTTCGATCGGCCCCCGATACGGGTGATGACCGAAGCAAGTTTTCGGGCTCCGACGTCGAAAAGATAGCTAGCCTTGTTCTTTTTTTTTTCGGACAAGCGTGTGGCCTAGTTGTACAAACCATGGCCTGTAGTGTACCAAGGCAGAAGTTCTAGAACCCCCACCCACCAGTGTCACGCCTCTAAAGGTGATCACGTGACAAGTTCAGCAGGCTACAGCCACACCCTCTGAGCCTCTTTTCCTCCCTACCTCCTCGAGCCCTGTGCGAGCCAAACCTTGGCACGTGGGATTTTCCTCTTTTGCCTCAGTGCGAGCCAGACCTTGGCACGCGGGGGTTTTTCTTCACTCTGCGGTATCGGATCATATGCCAGCCTTTACTCTAGCTCGAGCTAGGCCTCGGCAGGCCTTCTAACGCCCAATATGGCAACTAGTCAGGTGAGTCACACCTTTGTCTTATAAAGTCACGCCTATGTCCCACACGGTAGCGTTCACCCGTATGCCCTCCAAGCGGGCAAATGCATGTGTAAAACTCCAGGCCGCCAACCAAACCCGCATCCGTACCCTACAGGCATCCGTATCCACAAGGCAGGTACGAGCGTTTCACAAGCGCAGCGAAAGTTGCCCTTAGGCATACCAACGAGCGCGGTGCATGAACGAGCTGTAGTAGCGTCACGCACATGTATGATGGATCCTATGCCTTTAGGTCGCAGCTCGAGCCACCCTTGACAGTTAGGATGGCCTATGGCGATCGCTGGGTGGTTGGGATGGCCCAGGTACAACGTTCGCTGCGCTTCATCACAGATCATGTTGACCTTCAGCTAGCAGTCTTGTATCAGCTCATGTCAAGTGCTACGTGTATCACCCTTTACAGCGTCCTTTCTACACCGTACCCCGATTCTCAGGTTGCTACCCCCATCATCATGCCGTCTTCTGGGAATTCGTACCACCTCCTGGACCGATACCTCGACTTGATGCGTCGGTATCGCCGTCTTTGTCACCCCTATCGCTCTGACAGACCTTACCAACAGATCCGGTTCGATCTGATCGCCTGTATACCCTTCTGGCGCTGTGTCTCGACACCGCACGCCCATCTTGACGAAGTGCTCATCTCTGTCGCTGCTCGCATTAACCCAGCGACCCTGATCACATTCGCCGGCATCTTGCTCGCTCATTGGTGCTCTAAGCCGGGTACGCGTGTTCGTTTCGACGATGCGCTGCCTCCTGTCACGTGTGGGACGCTCCCTGACAGCGTGGGTAGTACACTGTGCCGCCGTTTCGCATCCTGTCGCGTTTGGTTCGTTCTGAGCCCCCTGCTCTGCGTCGGCAGCTGCAATGCACCTAGCACTTTGTCTATTTAAACTTGGCGAAGTCGACCATACGTTGGTCGTGGGCTAGTAGGCTCTCAAACATCCATGCGGCGAATGAGGTATTGACACGGCATGTTTGTAAACGCGACCGTCAGCCCCGAGCATGCCGTGTCATTCTCCAAGCCTGGCATCTTGTCACCCATGGGGTCCTCGAAGTCCTTTGATGCGTCAGCTGATGGATATGCACGTGTTGAGGGTGTGGCAGCTGTTCTCATCAAACGGCTTGACCACGTACTTGCAGATGGAGATTTGGCGTATTCTATCACCAAAGGCAGTGCCATCAACACGAACGGAAAAGGGAAGAGTTTAACCGTGCTAGAAGGGGGTATGCAAGCGGAAGCGATCAAGGAGGCATATCAGGTCGCCAGGAGAGATCCGTCTGAGATGTTCTATGTGGAGCTGCATGCTACCGGTGAGCTTTGGATGACGGGCTCAGTGGGGTGCGCGACGTTGATTTCGACCATAAGAGCCAAGGTTGGCGATCCTATCAAAACTAATGCTGCAGGAAAAGTGTTCTCGAGGAGCCGCGATGCGCGGGAGCCTCTCAAGTATGTTATAGTTGAACCGGTTTTCGTTGCTTTACTGAGACAGCTTTCCAGAGTTGGAGGCGTCAAGCCAAACGTCAGTCACACAGGAGGGTGCAGTTTCCTTGCAAGTACGGTGAAAGCTCCCTTGATGTTACGTCACAAGGAGATCTTTCCGAACATCTGGCTCGTCAAGGTTGGCTTCAAGATTGATTTCCTTGCTTTGAAAATGCAGGCACAGACCGAGGTTTGTATCTTGCTTGTCTTCGCAAGCTCCGTCTGCTTACAAAGTAGTGCCTCCGATAGCTTGAGAGTATTACTTCAGGAACAGCTGCCTTAGGTGGAAAATGGGCGACGCCCGTCTCGTCGTATGGTGTCGGTGGGTCCAACGCACACGCTGTGTTGGAGAGTGCAGAGACAGCTGCCGACCTCTCAAAGCTTTTCGCGGCACAGGCTAGTGAGAAGTCAAGCTACTGCTGTTGGCGTATCATGTACGTTTCTGCATTCTCTTCACGCTTCTTCGATCACCTCAATCACCCTTCGGTTCGGGCTATTATTAGTCATCCGCTTCTAGGGTCTCTGCATTTTCCAACGTCATTCAACGTTCGTTTTTACCCCCCCCCTCCCATTCCATGTCTGTTGACTCTCTCCGTTGACTCAGATCACGTTCCCTCTTCTGCGAACACCCAGTCCCCACCAGCGTAGTGCACCATGCTCTACCGATGACCAGCCCTCCACCAAAGACAGACCTCGCAGGCTGTCCCAATGCTATTACGCACACGATCTCAGCATGTCCTCCCAGCCGTTGGCAATCACACACTCCCTCCACGATGATATCCTATCCCAGCAATGCCCACGCACGCCTCTCACACAGCAAGTGCCCAGCCTACGCCCGTGACTTCCTCTTCCACTGGCTACAGTAACCTTTTTCCCGGATCGCCTTCATCCGCAACACCCGAGTCGGCGCCCGGTGCTGAATCAAAGTACCGGTCCGAGTTTGGCATGCTGGTACCCAGATCTTCTTCTGCATACACTGCTATACATGGATCTGCGTCGTCTCGCTCCTCCCATCCTACCTTCCCATGGTCCCGATCCCCAACCGAATCAGACCCTCAAATGGCCGCGTCACGAATCCCCCGCAAACATCCTCCAGGTCACTTCTCAGGTCGCCCTTGTATCGCTCCCAACTCTCTGCAGATCCTCACAGCTGCTAATAACGCCGACGACAGCCCAGCTGACCATCACATGTGATCCCACTCACGGCTCGCTGTCAGCATAAAAAACATCTTCTCTAGATATCCTGTCCCATCGCCCTCCTGCTTCTCGTTCAATCCAGCCACCACCATGCCTCTGGAAAGCTCTTCCTGTTCGTTTCATGTTCCTGTTGCCCCCGGCAAATGGACCATGACACCTCGGAAATCACGCCCACCCAATCCGGAGATCTCGGGTAGCGTTGCTCCTGCCACACCCAGCCCTGGCCGGGGCTCTAATGCTTCCATAGACGTACGCTGTCCATATGCAAGCGAAGCGGTAGCCAAAATCTACAATGCCAGAACTGGCAGTGCTGGACCAGTGAGTCAGGAGGATATTGATGTCTCATCCTAAAACGTATCTGCAGTTCGCGGAAGGGATCCTAAATCGTGCGACGTGCTGAGACGCCGTCCGAGTGGCTCTGCCAAGCTCTTCAAAGGACGCGAGCAAGGCGTGGGCAGTCCTGTACGCCCAAGCGAGAGCGATACAGCCCATCTTTGTTTACTACTCAAAGGTGGCGTATCTCGTCAAGGCGGGGTCCCTTTCTCACCCACACCAGTGGGCGCCGTCGTTGCGGCCTATAAACAACAGGGCCCCGTCATGATGACATTCCTAGCCCTCCCAAACCTTCGATCTACGACCGAATGAGCCCCACGGTGTCCCGCGATGGTGGCTATGATCGTGATCGCCCGGAATGCTCTCAAACGCCTTATTACACCATCTTTGGCTCGTCATCGGACCGTCACCTCCATGCAGGTGATCCGGATGATCGTTGGGGCAAGTTTGAAACAGGTCTACGCATCTTCGCCCCATCCCAGCCTACACTTTCGCACCAGCCATCCATGTCTGACCCAGGCAGTCGTAGTCTCACGCGCAAACTCTCAAGTCGGCGGTGAAAGGCCAAGGGAGGGGGTATAGCGCCCAAGGGATCTCCCTTGCATGATAAAGGCTGCTCCAAAGGCTAGGCTAGCCTTCAGGAGATCTGGGGGAATGACAAATTGGGCCTGCGGTTCACAGGGCGATCCATGGATAGTGTGCTGAATTCAGAGGATGGCGCGTGGGCAAGTCCAACTGTGGGTCATGCACGGTCGGGATCCAGGGGGGACAAGAACGAGGGTCCGAAACTGTGGCGACTGATGCGGTGGGTTAGTAAGGCTGGCGGTCTACGAGATCCATTTCAGTCCGACAACGCTGTTCCTCCCGTCCCTGCCATTCCGAAGGAGCTTCTGAAGAAGTCGCACCAAGGGAAACACAACAAGCCTCTGTCGACGCCACGACACAAGCTGTCATTGCCGTCGCACGATAAGGAGCAAAGCCGGACGTTCTCATCACCCAGAAACTGTGCTAGTGCATCAACCTCCTCCCCCAGCCCATCTGACGTCGCCTCTACGCAGTTCTTTCAAAAGTCCCATTCATCATGCCCGTCCGTATCGTCTTACAGCGATACTGTGATGCTACCCCGAGTACCAGAGACCATGCTTGATCGCCACATCATCACACCGCTTGAACAGCTACGTTTAGCTGACGACCACGTCAAAAGCTGTGACACGAGCACGCCGCCACATCTGTCGCAAGTCATACCACGACCTCGTCACATGCTTGCTTAGCATCATCATCAACTGCTTCGTGAACCAAATCGCATCGTCCATGCTCCAGCAGGCGCTTCTGAGGTCGCAGAACTGGACGCTGGCAACTTTCCCTTAAGTCCAAACCATTCATGCCTGTCTTTAGCGACCTTCGGTACCTCTGCCACAACGAACCCGTCCAACAGCTCATCGCCAGAAGCCCCTCCTTCATTCGCAAGTTTGCCAAGGTGTGCCAGCTGTCCATGTGCGTCCATCCGAACGAACGCGCGGCGGCCAGTCACGTCAAGTACAAAACGGACGCCTGGATCAGCGTCTTCAACCTCACGCTCACCCTATCGCGCGTCATCAAGGTGTATGGAGAGGCATTCAGCTGAGCGACACTTTCACGATTCATTAACGCCATCTCGATCATCGCAACAGACGAACCCTCTCCTCTGTTTTGATTCCACCCCAGGCCCGTGCCAGTTTTGCGCAGTCCAGCTGCGTCTCCTCTCCGAACCCCGACCCTCTGCTGGCTTTATGAAGATGGATTCTCTCACCCGTCCACCGCCCGCCGAATCCGTCCGCTCCCAAATCGCGCGTGCGGGCAAATTTATCCAAGACCTCAGCAATCTCCCATGGATCGCCTCATTGGGTGTCTCAAGCATCTACATCCCCGGCGAAGCGACGACACGGCGGTACAGTCGACGACGGGGTTGATCTCTTCTCGCACTCACCCCGGTGCCAGGACAACCGCAGCCCATCATGCCAGCCCCGTTTATACTCGGATCGAGCGCCAACCTGCTATTTTCGCAGCCCGTGCACACCAGGGGGGAGGTGGGTCGGGTTTGCGATCGCCATCCCACGAAGTCCTCCGTCGACGGACAGCCATGGGAGTCAGCCACAGGCCTTGGCCCCTGCTTACGTTGCGCAACCGTTGTTCGTTTACCCATCTAGTCTCCCTCAACCAGGAGGGCCTCCAGAGGCACAAGTTCCGAGGCCGGTGTACAAGTTGGCGAATTCGCCGCCGCATTTCATGTCGCCAGGGCAGGATGGAGGCGGGAGGTTAGGACGAGCTTCCTCAGCATAACTTTGGTGAACCTCAGGGGTCAGGAGGACAAAGAAATCTGGTCTGCGTTCGTGTCAGGACTCCGGTTCTACTTCCACTCCAGTTCGTTCAATTTTCCCGCGTTCGGTTGTGTACGCTGATCAAAGTACGACAGACTCGGATGCACCTGTGTGTGAGCTCTTCGGGAATGCTCCTGAGCACAGGTTCTTCGTGGACCTCAACCTCGAGGAACGCTCGGAAGTTTGCGTGATTTTGCTACAAGCAGGCAGGCGGTGAAGGCAGTGAGGCGGTGAGGTGGTGAGTAAGCGAAGGTTGG
>JBBPMA010000370.1:0-27360 GCA_038090075.1 Xanthoconium purpureum | reverse complement strand
CGGCGCGTATGGCGAATTCTACGGATACACTGATGTGAGCTTCGCGAACAACCACGACTTAACATCAACAAGCAGAAACGTATTTATCCTGAACGGCAGCGCTATTACCTGGAGCTCAAAGAAGGAATTATCACCCACGCTCTTGACCGCAGAGGCAGAGTTTAATTCAATGGCGCATGCCGAGAAGGACATAATCTGGCTACGAAATCTCTATAAAGAGATCGGTTATGAATTGAAAAAGGCCACGATTTTGTACGGCGATAACAAATCTGTGATTGCCATCGTAACTAACACCCAGTTCCATAAACGAGCTAAGTATTTCGACCTTAAAAATCTGCACATGAGAGGATCAATACGACTCAGCTGGCTAACTCTCATCTATTGTCCTACAGGTGAGATGACCGCCGATATCCTCACCAAAGCCCTAGCTCGTCAGCCACATGTGCTCCACACCAAAGGACTCAGCCTCCGCAAGGTTTGAGGGGGAGTGTTGGAGTACAGCGACCACTCACTAGTGTAAATACGAGCAAACCAAGCTCGGCCTCGTCGGCATAGACATGATCGAGGCTTACACATCAGAGTTGCATATTTCCAATAGTACCGTAGTATAAAGGTTGGCCCAGCATTAGGGGATCCAAGAATTGAAGTCGTCATCCCCGGCCCTCACAAAGGGCTCTCTCAGTCCAATTCTAAGTCACTCTCGTGCATCCATCCTCCCACGAGAAACTTCTCTGTTCTCAGTCGAGCACCTCAGTTTGTTGTCTGCACACGACGACTGAGGTGAGCTAACTATATTCACTTCCTACCTACTCCAGCTAACTTGTACATAGTGTGTTGTCTCTAGCCGTCGCACCGTTTTTCCGCCCTCTGGAAAATCTCTCAAATAACGTGGTATGAAGACCTACTGCACATCGTGATGGTCATAGCGGCTGGAAACGGCGTAGTCGTCACTGTCGCCATCATTGTAGTACGAGGGCTCATAGTATATAGCAACCATTGCGGTCTGGTCATGGGCAGTGCCTGGACCAGATCTGTCTCAATAGCTCTCATGGAAACTCGGCAGATGGTTCTCTGCCAGTGGAAAGGGGGAGTTAGCAAGTGGCGGTGTGGGCTCGTACAGCCACCGGGTTACTTAATCATGGAGTACATTTCCGAGTCCCTCATCTCGTAGTTAGACATCTCAGTTTGTTTCCCAACCACCGAGGTGAGTACCATCATTACCATAGAGCCACCTACATCAGTACTGACTACATACAGTACTTATTATTCAATAGGTTATAAGCCCCGCTCAGTAACCTTAGGACCAGACTCCTCAGACTCGAGAACAAGATGCCTTATTCGGTAGACCTCGGCGACGGCAAGAAAACTCTCGTACCGGACCTCGCAGCAGACGGACGAAACTGGACGAAGTACCACAAGGCCCTTATTCATGCAGCGGCAGTGCAAGGCCTTACTGGAATACTCGACGGTACGAGAACGAAGCCTGAAGATCCATGGAGTCCATGGCAGTCGGCGGCGTGGCTGCGCAACAACACGGAAGTGCAGTACCTACTCATCATGACCACCCCGCCAATCATTCACAACAACTTTGACCTCAATAAGACGGCTCACGAAATGTTCACGCAATTGCAAGATCTATTCGAGACGCCTCACGACATCACACGCACAGCCGCACGAAGCCCGAAACCGTTCAGCGGCACCTGTCGAAAGTGCGGTGAACCAGGTCACAAGGAGAGAGACTGTGAGAAGGTCGAGAACAGGTCGGGAAGGTCGAAAGTCGAGTATACAGGCCACGAGAGGCGTCGCGCACGAAAATGCGACACGGAAAGCCTCAACCGAGTCGAGTCAAAAGGTTGGAGGGGCAGAGACGACGACAGCGAGGGCGCTGAAGCCGGTCGCACCCCAGGAACCCACAGAGCCCAAGACGGCAAATCAAGCGGTCAACGAGAAGACCGGCGACGCCGAGAACCCGAACGCGAAGCGCGCTGAGCTTACGAGGGCGGCGGACAGCTTGCACGAGCCACTGGACGCCGGCGGGAAAGGCGAGATGGCTGAGGCGAGTGGGCAAGAGACTGGAGCATACCGTCTGGGCACTGAGGCCACAGACAAGGCAGCTCGCAAAAGACCAAGTATTGTCAAGTGATGCCAAAGCTACAAGATCGATCGAACATGAATCGGTGGACTGGGGTATAATGTACATAGTACGTCGTCGTAGGTTCATTTGTACATTTTCTACTGTATGTCAACCGTACGAATGCCACCCGCCAATTCGTTCAACGACGTTTCCTCGCGGACCCGTACCATGATCAAACTATCTGTCGCAACCCGTCTGTATTGTGAGCGTGCCGATGGTGCAAGCAACAACGCGCCAAACGGCTGTCTGAGACGGACAAGGAGTCGCAGTGCACGGGTGGTAAGGTTGAACAGAGGGGCAGCACGCGAGAAGTCCCGGTCGAGAAGAGGACTGATCCAAGGATGAATCAGAAGTAGACCTCCCATTTCGGAGAAGCTGTCCTTGGTCTTGATCTCGACATCTCCAAGGATAGGTGATGTTGCACGATACACAAGGAAATCAGACTCGGGATCCGATTTAGGGAGAGGGGAAAGGTGGGCAACAGGGAAAACGATGCAAGGAAGTCTCAGTCGACCACCAACGAGTAAGAGCGGAGGGAGGTCGAGGAGTTGTTGATACAATGTTTCAGCGAAGGAGAGGTCGGTGATGGATGAGCGTACTCCCGCGACCATGCCATCCATCTCAGCTGTCTCGATGCATCGCGGAACATGCGGCGGTACGACCTTGTTGTAAACAGTAAGATCGGCAGGGAGGTAGTTATGGTGACTACCAGAACTCCCAGTCCAAGCGAGAAGCGTGACATCGTCCGAACGCGTCAGGATATGCTCCAGGAGTCGACCAACTGCCTGATTCTCCTCACCATATAAGACAGGGAGAGCCACATTGAAGATGCCGAACAAGGAGTACGCGATATCCTCCTCGCGTGTCGTTTGACGCCTCGAAGCTAGGTAGAGCTTCTCGCGTGCCTTGTCTAAGCCAGGTTGGAGGGTAGCCAGCTGATGCGTGGCAAGGTTCATCGCCTGTTCCATCTCTGAAAGAATGACGGGCGATTCCTTATGGTTGAAAATGTCCAGACCGAGATATGGCTTCCAGTCCTCGGTATAGAATTGGACAACCTCCGAAGCAACGTATTCTTGGTACGTCCATCCGCGAGTGTTCCATATACTCTTCCACAGGCAACCGATCTCCTGCGACTCAGACGGGACACCAACAAGGTGGACGACAGTGAGCGACGATCCACGGTACCACCTGAACATGGCGATTAGTGATTCTTGCAGGACCCCCTTGTCGAGCTGGTTGACACAACAGGTGTCGCTCCATGCCCACTTGAACTGAAGAGCGACTACAAGCTTGCAGAAATTCTGCAGTTTGAGAAAGGTCGGAGACAAAGGTAGCTCGTAGATTGAGGTGTTCTCGAGTTGCTGGAATGTCGGTTCATTGGGCTGCCATCTGTGCGACAACATCACATAGCGGTAGAACTTCTTCACCTCCCTCCGAGTACGTGGGTAATCGAGCTCTGTAGTCATTGAGGATCGTAGTTCATCATAAATCGGGAGTTCCTCGAATGCTGCTACTTGCTCTGCCTTGTCATACAGACGACCGGTAGCGGTGTCAATGAGGACACGGGGCATGTGACGGATAGTCTCCTCGACCACCTCTCGAATTGCAGAAGTGGCGTCGACGTACTGATGACGAAGCTCTATACAGAACCAATCAAAACCTTCATCCCAATATTGAGGAAATGGCTTACCGCGAATTTTCGAATCGGAAGATTGTTCGAGCTTTGAGATCATCATTTTGAATGCTTCGAATGCTTCGCTGTGATGGCCCATACCAAGTAATGCAGCGTGCTTCCCCTCATACCCTCGATGGGATGATGGGTCGAGTTCGATAATCTGATCGTATAGATCAGCGAGGTCCATTTAACACGATCTGAAATACTCCTCATACCTCGTTGCTTCGCTTGAGGAGAATGTCGTTTAGATTTTTTGGATCGAGTGACAGAGCGTTCGAGTAGTATTCAATAGCCACATCATGCTTCCCATTGTCCTTCGCGGCATCTCCCAGTTTCTCTAGCTTCTTCACACAACGTTGCCGAAAATCTGAGGGCGATGTATGTAGGTATCAGACCCTGCGACATCATCGTTGGCCCTTACCGAGTTCCCATTGCTCTCGTTCATTACCTGACTCGTTTGGTAATTCGCTCTGCATCTCTTTGAAACATTTCACTGCATCGGCGAGGCAGTTATCCCTTTCCAGCACATCGCAAATGACGCGATAAACGCCAAACTTTTGAAACATGAACTAAGCCAAAAGAATTTTGTCAACCGTATTCAAGCCAACACGAGAAGCATACCTTGGTCGCAGCATTTAATGCCTCCTCCGCTGAGCCATCTACTAGGAACGTGCTCGCCCATTTCATCAGCATGGTGTTGGTCGGCGTCAAGGGACTGAGCGACAGCGCGGCAGTGTAAGCCGCAAGCGCTTCGTGTAGTTTCTTGGCATTTGACGCCTCGTCTCCAACTCTTTCTAGCATGGTAACACACTTGTCCGTGAAATCTGACAGTAGGCATTGAATACTTTATCTTGATGACCAATTTCAAGACTTACCGACAAGCCAATCCATGATTAGCTTGTTGTCTCTCGCGTCCTCGGTTATTGTCCTCGCCATCTCAAAAAGCGACCCGGCAGCATCGTATACGCGACCCTGGGCACACATGGATTCACACTGACGCATCCACTTGTGTGCACGAGCAAGAGTATCGGCTTTGCATTGGGCGTCAGCAAGTTGGGTGTGGAGTTTCCAGCTGCTTTGTTCGAGAACTATAACTTTGCTGACATGAATATTGATGAAGCAAGGGTCAAGAGTAATGGACATACTTGTGTTCGTTTCTTGTGTATGAAGGTCGGAGCGTAGTGATTTGGTAATGTCATTTAGGCTATCCTTTTGCTCATTGGCTATGCGTTGAGACTTGGTGAGCCCGTTGCCGAGTTCCTGGACTATTTTTTCGAGACGGGCGATGCTGTTAGCTAATAAACATGAATCCAAGGGAGCGCGAATCAGGACCATGTTGAACACACCTGAGCACACCTCCTGTGCGCGTAGAGACTGTATCAGAATATCTCCCTCCTGACAGGCTTGTTGAGATGCAGCGAGCTGCATACGCAGTTCCTTGACAACTTCTGCAAGGTTCAGGGATGGATATCAGAGAGCTGCGAGGTGGTAAATAACTTACTCGGAGCGTTTTTCTATAACACGAAGCGATAACGGTTTGTGGTGAGCATTCCAGCTGAGCATGAGAGCGCACTTACATCGACGACGTAGTATGACGGAAGGATATTGCAGAGACTGTGAAATGAAATCTTGTTGTATGCACTGGTCACAAGGTCGTAGTTTGCCGATATAGTCATAGACTGGACCTCGGTGGTGTGCTCAATGACAGGGCCAATTTGTTTTTGCGTTGTAGTGTCCCAAAATGAGACGGATGGACCAGCAGAGACTGCGACGAACCTGCCGTTGTTTGCCAGGGCGATGCACCTAGCCGAAACATTGCTGGGGAGAATGGGCCACTGCGTTGTCCTGCGGGACACCACGTCAAAACAGTGGATGTTGCCGTCGCGAGATAAGGCCAAGAACCGCCTGGCACTCATCCAGGCGATGGAATTGTTGAGAGTTGAATTGATTATGATTGACTTGGATTTTACAAGGCGATGGCCGTCGTGAACGTCGTAGACGAAGACTGGCCACCCCCCCTCTAGTATCTTCTAAATCGCAGTGGCGACGAGACATCCGTCCGGTGAAAACTTTGCAGCGACCACGTGGTCGTCGTGTTTCCATGGATCAAGTAGTCGCTCGCCAGTCGAGAGCGACCAGACACAGGCGGTCTCGTCGTTTGATCCAGTCACGATCTTCGTCGCGTCGGGCGAGATGTCGACCGCGAAGATGTCTTTGCCGTGTCCTTTGAATTCGGTCACCTTTTCGTGCCTCTCTGTGCTCCAAACCGTCACCAACCCACTCTGCGTCCCACTCACGACCCACTTTCCATCGTTTGACACTGCGACGCTGTACACAGCACTCCCCGCATACATTGGCGTTCCCACCTCCATGCCGTCTTCCACTCTCCAACGTCGAATGTTCTCATCCCAGCCACCCCCACTCACAATATGTTCGCCATCAGGAAGACATGCGACTGAAGACATGAGATCTCCATCGACCACGATCGGTTTCGCTTCCTGCCCGTGAACGATACTGGAGGTCGAACCGTTTCCACCCGGCTCCGCGCTCCCCGTCAGTGTCGTAGTCTCCGTTGGCTTGTCCTTGCCATCTCCATTTGTCGTTGATTCCTTTTGGACATTGCTACTCGAGCAAGGTTGGATCTCTTCTTGAGTCGGTTGAGTCGCCACTGACGTGCTAATCAGTATCCTCTTTCCTCTTTCGACTGTTTCGCCTAGTGCTCACCATTCTTGGCGCGGAATATACTTTCCAGCATACTGGCTAGGTGCTAGGTCGATGGAAGGAGGGATGCGAGTCTCCCATTCCCAGTGCGCCATGGTTGCCTTTTCATGAGTGTACGTGTCTCCTTATCGCATCGATTCACACACCCAGGGATCGCGTTGTTTTTCAGGCACTTGCTCTCACCCCATGTGCTGATTCGGATCCACGCCGCCTTCATGCCCCAAACCGGAACAAATCGTTAGATCAGTACATTGTTCTTCTTTCGTATGTGATTGAAACTCATGTGAAAGTCAATAGAAGGAGCGAACAACGCGTGTGTGTCGGGCGGTGATTCCATGATGCGCTTGCGGTCGTTAAGGGTCGGTAGTTGGTTATGGCACACTCTTTGTATATCGAATTTACGTTCCACTCCAGATCACATAGGAAATTGTTCAAGGCCTGTCGACGGAGCCCCATAAGTATACATACCTTGGCTGTGTACGCAAAGAGGGTCAACTTCGTGATGCAGAGAACTTGCCTCTGTCTTGCGCAAACTCTGAGATTAGCATCGTCAGTGTTTTTGATGCATCTGGCAGTGATTTTCTGCCATTGCGCGCTGTTGGTCCGTATAGAAAGAAGAATCACCAGAATCTACCTGACTCTCTACATGTCCTGATACATCCTTCCTTGTGCGCTTTCATTCATGTTAGGCTCTCGGGTTCATCGGTTCCAAAGCGGCCTGCACGTCGATTGTCTCGTCACATCTACGCGAATAGAGGTTCCAGTCGCCGACGAACTCGGGAAGGACCAATGGGTTCACCTCGCATGTCATGGCCCTCCAAAGAGAAAGGATCATTTGAACCTGCTTTTGCTTGCTACTTGTGATCGAGCGCGTCCTTCAGTCCGACTTAAAAGGTCCCTAGTTTGTATGTTACTTTGTATGCCATACGTTGTCAGAGATGAATAGAGTCCGGATGATGTGATTCGTTTCGTCCGCAATCGCTGGCTTCAGTTTTATTATGAGCCGGAAGATGTGACGAAGACGACGGTAAGTTTGCGTCGACATCCTATCGGTTCATGGTGAATGATTCTGATCGTCTGGATCATGTCCTCACAGCATTCACGCTCGAGACTATAAAGTGGCACCCGTCACCAATGGATTCAACGCGTTTGACCGTGATCAGTACAGTGTAGTCCATTACGGCGTACGCGCCGTGGGTGATGCAATATGCTATCCCCGCAGTCGAAGATTAGGTACGAGGAAAATGATACCGACACTGACTCGGAAACCGTAGAACGATATTTATGTGCCAAAGAAACCATTCGAAGATCACTGGTCTACGTCCATCGCCTGAAAAAAGTGCGAAACCATCATCGCATTTACTGCATGTCGATTGTACGAATGGCATCTATCATTTCAGTCAGCGGAGTCTCCTCGCGGATTCGAACCATGATCAAACTATCTGTCGCAACTCGTCTGTATTGCGAGCGCGCCGACGGAGCAAGCAACAGCGCACTGAATGGCTGCTTGAGCCGAACGACGAGCTGCAGTGCACGCGTGGCAAGGTCGAACAAAGGGTCCCCGCATGAGAAATCTCGGTCGAGGAGGGGATCGACCCAGGGATGAATGAGGAGCAAACCTTTCATCCCAGACAACCCATCCCTTGTCTTGATCTCCACATCTCCGAGCATCGGTGTTGTCGCATGATACACTGAATGCTTTCATTTGACAACGGTGGCTCCTAGACTGGATCCATCTTTGCGAACATCTAATATAAGTACAAGGAAAACATCACTTCTGAATGCGTTGTTACCAAAGCACTTCGGCCCAAAGTTCACCAGATCTAATACAACCAACGCGCCATTGCAATTTTGTCTCTTAGTGTACCCGTTTCTCTATCAAAACCTGGTTTCCGACCTCTTCAAGATACCGGCTTCGATCGCTTTAATTTCTGTAACCTCTCTCAGGGATGTGGTATTCTGTCATGTTACACGGTCACTTACGTAACGCAAGATGACGACTGTGGAAACGCGACAATCCCAAGTTGCCTTTTTCCAGGAAGTAGATGTCAGAGACGTGGGGCTGCGAGATAACGTTATGCGACGACGTACCGATGCCGAACCAAAGGCCATTATGCCCACAGTCCCTCCAAATGCTATTAACCTCGCCTTCGTCCGTGAGACCCCAGACCTTGTTGACCTTGTCGGCAACTTGAGGACCACAGACGTCGCGCATGCTGTCGCGCGGGTCCCCATACCTTCGGAGAGCACGGAAAGTCAAGCCTCAGATCGGCGTTGACGTTTACCGGGGAGAAGGGAGGACACTTACCCGGTTGCGAAAACCACGACGTCCGCTTCGATCTCCGTCCCATCCGCAAACTTGAGCCCTTTCTCAGTGAAGCGCTCAATGGCACTCCCATTCTTGACCTTGATATCTCCATCAATGATGTGTCTGCTTGTACCAGTATCTACCATGGATGGTTAGCGACACGGTATCCAGCACAATCAAGAAACTTGCCAAAGTAGTATCCTCCCGCGTTCGCGTACAAAAGTTGGAAGAAGCCTCCCCCGTGAGGTCCGAGATTGGTCTTGAAGCCTGCTTTGGCGAGACCTTCGTAGATCTCTCTGTATTTAAGGGGCACTGTTAGTGTGTTTCTCATCATAACTCGTGATCCCGTACCCACTTATCGGTGGTCTGCGCAAAATGGGGCACAATGCGTTGGTGAATGCGTCTCACTACGGCGTTTGGTAAACTGCCGTTATAGATATCGGCGAGATCAGTTGGGATAGTCTCATTGTAGAGGTCTTTCAAACGGAGGCCGTAAGCTCATTGTAACGTCCACGTGAATAAACAGAGCGACAAACCACTAAGCAACAGCCCGAGCGTTTCAACCGAGATGACGTACGTAGATGAGCGCTGGTACCTAGAAACATACGATTTCAGCCCAAGTGCGCATCGCATTTTGACACGATTTACATTGTGGTATCGATGCCATGGTTGAAGAAATCTTGTGCAAGGTCGTGCGCTTTGAGGCTGTATTAGGCGAGGAACTCCTGGGTTCTACGTTATCATACCAGAGGTGCAGGCACCGACGATGACCGCCTTTTTGCCAACGTAATTCGCCGCGGAGGTGAATTCCGCCGAATGAACTGCTTCGCCTTTAAAATCCGCCTGAAATAGAACATTAACAAGGTGACCTTGTGACCGAACTTGCTATTTTTACTTTGCCTGGGATATCTGGCACTTTTGGACGACCTCCAAAGCCGGTCGCGAAGACCAGGTGTTTCACCTTGAGAGTTCGAGTTTCTTTTCCACCTCTATTGATTTCGACGGTCCAGGTTTTCAAGTCGTCGTTCCACTCTGTCTTGGTGATCACGGATGCAGTCCATACGTTGAGTTCGAGATAGTTGGCGTAACCCTCCAACCAATCAGCAAGCTGACCCAATGATACCAGCGATTGATATGCAATCCAGATACCCTGAGAACGCGAACTCGTACCTTTCGAGCTGGGCAAAAGACAGGCCAAGTCGGTGGGAAACTGGGAATAAAATGGTGAAGACTCAGAAGAAAGCCTTCATTCAAAAGACTCACTTTAGATACGGAGTCTGGTTGTACCAGATCGTATCGTGTAAGCATAGCGCTTGGTAGCGGTCCCTCCACTAACGTCTTGTGAGTCTAGTAGTGCGTCAGAGTTTGGTGGAAACTCACGCTATCACCAACCCGAGCTTTCTTATCGATAACTAGGTGAGGAACGCCGAGGTACTTCAGTCTCGCAGCGATTTCAAGACCAGTGTGGCCTGCGCCAACCACAATCACGGCCGGATCGCCATCGACAAGTTCCATCTCTCGGCGGCGTCTCTCTTCCCAAGTGCCATGTTCGGCTGCGTATCTGCGAAGAGGACCGATCTGTATTCGAAGTCAGCTTGATAACATGCCTTGAGAATTTGGACAGCACCTGCTCTGGAAAATCATTGAGGGATTGCAAGCACGTGTAGATGGAATACGCCTTCCAGGTTGAACCAGGTAGAGGGGCTAAGTAACAAACCGCCGTGCCTTTCCCGACTTTCGTCCCGAATTCGAAAGCGAGTCGCAACAAGACTAGATCGGGGAAGAGCTTCAGAAGTTCTGGAGTAAAGAAGGGCTCGTGGGATAGTCGCAGACCAACGAGGCCAGTAAGAGCGAGACGATGATCGAGGAGGTTCTTGATCGCGTGCCTGCCCTCGATGGTTCTGAAGTCCCAGGTTAAGGCCAAAGTATCCTTCCAGAAGCCGTCGTCAAGGAAGAGATCGAGGACCCCGCTGATGTCAGATGATGAGACAGCACTTGAGAATGCGTTAAACCAAGCTGTGGCAACCTCGGTAGCTGAGGTCACTGTGGGTTCGCCCACGCCCAATCGCTGAAGGGTAGGAAGTTGCTGGGGGAAGGGGTCGTCGCTCATACTGTGTGGGGATGGGAGGAAACGGAGCAGTCCAAATTCTAAAAGTACTCCTCAAATACCCATCCATCGCAGTTATGTATAGCGACTCATAATCAAGAGTCGCGACGTCAATGGAAGGACGTTTTGAAGTGCCATGGGGTCGACCTCGTGACCCCCGGGATCTCCGAGCCGGTGTTACGGTCAAACTGACTCTTGTATAATGATTCAGATTACACTGAGCATAAACGCCACGATGACGTATGTCATGTAAGAAAAGATCTAGGCTGTCTACACAACATTTTCCCCGTTGATGAGTCCAAGTCTACCACGTTCTAAGTTCTAACACAGCCTTGAAACTGAAACGCATTTCGTGAGCAAATTGTTCTGTGGCACTATACATTTCGTAGATCGGCTTGTGTACGTTCCCCTCGCCGAGGACGAACCTTGCCTCCGTGTTGTCCGCGGCAACGATCGATCGATATTGGTATCGAGGAGAATCGGCCCAGGTGGGAAGAGAAGTTCTAATTACGGGACCTAGACAAGCCAGCGTGCCCACAAAAAACCGTTGGTCCATTTCAAGGTTTTGCAGTGTGCACCGCCACACGTGGGAGGAACTCATCGCCTTCGCTATCATTGACCATGCCCCCTGGCCGCTTACTCACCAAACATCGTCCCAACATGGAAGAAAACAAGAAGCATGCTGTTCTTGTTTTCAGTATCAAGGGGTCTTACACAGCCTGCCCAATCTGTGCAAACTCGTGCTTCAGATTGGGGTAGTCTACTACCTGCCCATGCACTCAGAGCACCACAGCGGAAGAGAGGGTGTCAGGGACCAAGGGTAAGGCCAAAGCCGCGGAGCCAGAGGCGGAAGTATGCGCGAGATGCGGTTTCGACTGCGAGCAGGGGTCCAGCAAGTCCAAGTTGTGCGTGGCCTGCATTGGGGCGAAGGTGAAATGTGAGAGGCCAGGAGCGGAGGTGGCAGAAAAGTCGGAGCGCCAGAACAAGCGGGCGGCGGAGGAGTCGCGAAGCACAGGAAAAGGAAGGCATGGACAGAGGGGTCGGAGGAGCACAGAGGGGGCACAGAAATGCCAGAGGGGCCTGGGATCACAGAGATCCTCATGGAGATCTGTGAGGCATTGAAGGCATACAACAGGCACCTAGACGTCAGGACAATCTGCTGGGAAAGTTGGTTGAACTCAAGGCGCAGGAGGGTTTAGTATTGAGGGAATCAGTTACCGCGAATCTTTAGATTGGACAACTCGTTTCCTGCGTTTGAAGGTCTGCACAGAGCGACCTAACGATCTCATTCAGCCTATCTTCTTGCTCATTGGCTGCGCGTTGAAACTTGGCGAGCTCGTCGCGGAGTTCCTGATTTGTTTTCTCGAAACGTGCGATGTTGCTACCTAGTAGACATGAATACCAACGAAATGCGACTTAGGGTTGCAATGGACACAGTTGAACTTTCCTTCTGTGCATGTAGGGACCAGATTTATTGTTGAGATTCCGCCAGCTGGGTACGCAACTCTTTGACGGGTTTTTCTAAGATTTGGATCGCGACTATCTAATAGCAGTTTAGGATTAAAATTCCATTTGACGAATTGAGGGGGTGCGCCTACGTCGCAAAGGGGAGTTCTTCTTGTCCCCACTGACCACAAGGTCGTAGTTTGCTGGAATAGCCATGGACGAGACGCTATGGGTGAGTTCAATGACAGGCCCGATTTGCCCTTGCGACATAGTGTCCCAAAACGAGACCGACCAGCGGAGGCTGCGATGAACCTGTCGCTGTCAGCTATGGCAATGGAGTCGACACCGTTACTGCTGTGAATGGACCATTTTGAGAGAGCGGTCCCCGTGGAGACATCGAGAGGGGTGGATGTCACCGTCGTGAGACAAGGCGAAAAGGTTCTCGGCATCGACCGCCCAGGCAAGGGAATTGTTGAAAGGTGAGTTGAATTCGACGAGGAGATGGCCGTCGTGGCTGCGAATTGAGTCACGTGTCCGGGTAGAAGTTGCAATGAAACGTCCGCCCAGCGGCAATATTGCAGCGGTCACCAAGTTTGTGTGTTGCAGTGGGCCGAGCAGTCGCTGGCCAGTCGAGAGCGACCATCGTCGTCCGATCCCGTCGCGACTCTCGTCCCGTCTGGCGAGAAGTCGACAGCGCACACATTCTGTGTGGCCTAAGTTGATCTCGGGCACTTTCAAGTTTTCGTAGTTCCCCGCGTTCCACACCTGCACCAATCGACGGCCTGCCTCTTTTAGACGGACTGGTCACAGTACTTGCTGGCTGTGTAGCACATGTACAATGCCACCTTCCATCTCGCGACACTGCGATGTTGGGAACAATACTCCCCGCATCCATCTTCCACTCTCCGACGTCGAATCTTCTCTTCCCGGCCACCACTCACGAAGTGCTTCCCGTCAGCGAGAAACGCCACTGAATATATTTCACCTTTGCCATCGATCACAATCGGTTCTACATACTTCCTCCCGACTGGAAGATGATTCGCTTCCACTGGGGTCTTGGATCCCAGTAAGCATCGCGCTCTCATGGGTCTTTCCCCTACCATCTACGATCGTCGTTGGTTCTCTCTCGTGACCAGACCGGGAACTTGAAAGGTCGGTTTTCCCCGCGAGTTGTCGCTTGCGTTTTCGTCGCCATCATCCTTTCGCTCGTCCATTTCATCCGTTGCAAGACATAGTCATTTAGGTAGGGGATGATGGATCGTTGGGAAGAGTGACGCATAGCCAATCATTCTCAGCACGCTCTTTCAAGTTGAGCCACCATACACCCTTGTCGATTCTCAGGATGATTGGGTGCATTGCTCTCACCCAATTTGTAACGACTCGAGGCATCAACACGTGTCCCGTCACCCACCGAAACGGTTGGACAGCACAAAGCGCATCAGAAACATGGCCGTCGGTCTGATCCCCATCTACCTAGACTTGCATTGAGGCTGCTCGTAAAACAGCGCGCCGGATTAGAGAATCCCTGAGGCTGGAGATCAGGCGCAGAGTCGAGAGTGAGGTGGTAGCTGAGCGCTGGCTGAATACTACTGCGCAGAACGTTGTTGTAACCGTTGTCAATCCGTATCGGCACGTTCCTCAGCTTCCCTGCATGTCCATTTACAGGATTGATGGTATGCGTACTGATGTGATGAGAGCAAAACAGCAAGGGCAGAAAACTGTCATGCAGATCAATGCAAACAGATAACAGAGGGGAAACAACGCGGCATCGACACCGTCCTCTCTAAATCGATCCAACCTCAGTCTGACGTCGACCCAGCGACAACACCAGCCGACGTCCCCTTGATATAAATCTCCTGAATACGCTCCAACTCCGTCTTGAGCGACATGTGTTCGTGGCTCAACTTGAGCAACTCGTCCGGATCCATCACGTCCATCTCGGCTTCGGAATCCCCGTTCAAGATCGCCTCGATCTTGCGCTTTTGCGCGACGACCTTGCTGAAGGCACCCAGGTAGTTTGTGTACTGCGCTTGGTACAGCGCACGGAGGGCGGCGTGATCTGTCGGGAGCGGGTGGGCAGCGCGCGTCACGCGGTGATGCCGCGGTGCCCTCTCGGTCGAGGGTTGGTCCGACGAGATGGAGCGGTCCGAGACAGGGGGTGGAGATGGTTTGCGTTTTCGGGGTTGGGGAATTTCCCCTTCGTCTTCGGAGGAGGTATAAATCGGAGATCGTCGTCGTGGCTTCGTGTTCCCGGTTGCCTTCGACTTGTGCATCGGCCCACTTGCTACCCGTCGCTCTTGGCTTAGGGGTAGTGGGGACGGGTCCTTCTTCATTTTGAGGCGAGGGACGGGCGAAGGCTCGTGGACTGGCTTCTTGGGTAGGCCCACATTCCGTGCTTTCGAAGAGGAAGCTACGGAACTGCCGTCGTCGAGTTTTCGGCGCTTCGGGACGGACGACTTGGAGGATGCATCATCCAGGATGTCATCCTCTTGAGTCGGCGTCTTCCGTTTGAAGGCGGGGACGGCGCTAGCAGTCGCTCTCTCTTTCAATATCCGTTCCTTTTCCCTCGAGCGTTTTTCTTGTTCCCTCTCTTCTCGCTCCCGTTCTTTTTCTCTTTGACGCTTCTCCTCCCGCTCCTTTTGTCTCGCCTTTTCGCGCTTCTCCATCTCTGCCCGCTCCTGCTCTCTTTCCCACTCTACACGTTGTTTCTCTTTTTCTCTTGCCCGCTTCTCTCGTTCGCGCTCTCTTTGACGTTCGTACTCTCTATCCCTCTCCCGATCAGACTCGTCTTCCTTTTTCACAGTTTTCGGCGGGATTGTTGGTATCGTCTTTCTAGCGTGAGTTCCACCTGGAGGAGGGGCCGTAGGGGGAGGTTTTTGGGGCAACGAAGTAGGAACAGGTGGTTTCGGGGCTGCGCGTGCATCAACCGACGTCCCTGATTTCTCTGTAGCGGTCGTTGACGGCAGTGGCGACTTCTTTGCCTGATACCCCGAACCGGGGAGTCGTCGTGATATGGCTGTTTTCGTGCCGCTGCCACTGTCCGAGGGAGGTGACGGTCGATCTGCCTCTGTCCGCTTGATCGCATTCACGCGGGCAATCGTGGCCGAGGAGCTTTCGTCCTTGATTTGGATCTCGCCTTTCGTGCGTGAGGTATCTTGCTTTGACTTCAGTTTGCCTTCCTTTGTCGAGGAGGTCACGGAGCGCTTCGTTTCTGCTTGAGCGCTGGTAGAGGATCTGCTACTGCTCGTGGTCGCGATGGATGGTGGGGCTGGAACAGACGTCGGGATCGCTGGTGCGGTTGCACGATAGCGTACATTGTCCCATGCGGGATCGGACTCGGGTATCTTGAGTGCCTTAAAGGCCATGCGTGCTTGACGAGCCATGGCCACCCGTTCTGATTCAGTAAGTTTTGGCCATTCAAAGGGTCGCACTTCGGTCCAAGTTTGGGTCTTGAGTGCCCACGGGCGGAGGGACCCGTCACCCCTCCTTGCTGGAGGCCGTTCGGCGACCTTGGGGTGGATGAGCATAAGTAAATGGTGTATGGCCGAGGTCAGGCCTACCTCTTCGAGAAGGGCAAGCAAGTCGTTGCGCGCAGCCTCGCCTACGCCGGCGCCGCCGACCATTTTGACAGCATCCTCTGCCATGCGGGGAGACATTGCGAGACAGTGGACGAGACGGCGTCGTACGTCTGCATTGGCTCTCGTCGATGGGGTATTATGGGGCAATGGGGACACCTTGCGTGATGCGACGGCCGAGGACGACGTGACTCGGAGATGTTCCGAAGCAGGTGTTTTCTTGATCACCGTGCCGGACCCGGGCGCCTTGCGCTTTCCATTCTTTGTACCGGGAACTGGGATCGGAGGTTCGTCGAGAAGGATTGCCTGGCGCTCCATGTGCTGCTGCTTTGCGACCATGGTTTGTTGTCTGACCTTGTCCGTGACCTTGGCCCCGAGCTGGCGTTCGACCATGAACTTGCCGATGATGTTGGCATAGAGCTTGAGGGGCGCCATAGGTTTGGCGGCGGATGCGGCGCGGAGGTAGAGTTCATGAGGGGAGCCCTCTTTCTGAGGGCGCATCGGAAAGAAGGTGTCGCCGATGTAGATGCCCTATTGCGAGATTGGAGGGGTGGGACGGGGACGACATTGGGGTGGCTCACTGGATTGTTGCCCAACTCTACGGCCATTGAGGGATGGTTCGGGAATGCCTCGAGGGCGTCGAGTGTCTCTGCGGACATGCGGACAATCATGGCACGCTTTGGCTTTGACTGGACGGCATTCGAGTTGACTTGAAGGGAGAGGGTCGCATTGTTGGGGAGGGGCATGACGATGGTGGAAAGAAAAGAGCAAGCGACAGTCACAGCCTCACAAACAACAAACGATCAAAGCAAATAATATTCCATTGGCATGTACAAAACTACTACAAAACTCGCTCGAGGTCGAGTAAGTGTTTCCAAAAATTGCTGAAAGCCGAAGCTGACAGACGAGTTCGGATGTGTAATTTGCAATCAGCAAAAGACTGTGCCTCGGTAAAGACCTCACTGGCGACAGTACATGCCCGAGCACAAGAGATGGGGAACTCGCTTGGAGCACCATGCCCTTTTTATACCCTACCCCTCGGAGCACGGACCATCTGTGGCTGTGCAATTTCCCGAATAGGACACGGACCGTGTTTCGAGGGTACCCGCGGCGTTGCTGGGGAGACGTTCATGTCCGGTAGAATCACCTCTAGACTTGGTGTAGCGATGCGATGTCCGCAGTGGTGGCTGGATGCTAATTTATAACATTAAAAGTTCATGAGAAATTATTTCGTGTGTTTTATTCCCTCCCTATCGCTTATACGTTCTGTTTCCCCTCCCCCCACCTGATTGCCGGCGATGGCAGACTCCGCCCCCCTCGCAGACATCGAGAACAGGATCTGTCCTGGCTGCAAGAAATCAGCCGTAAACGAAACCGGCGGTCTGGTCGTCGCCTTTGGGTTAGTCTTGCCTAGATCCCCCTGCTTCTTCAATAACTCTCTTTGCCTCTTACAGCCAGTCCTTTTTCCATGTCGACTGCTTCAAGTGTGCAAAATGTAACAACCAGGTCACCGCCGACACCAACCTCCTCTTGCTCTCAGACGGCTCCCCAATCTGTGCAGACTGCAGCTACAACTGCAACATATGCCAACAGCCCATCCTCGATGAGGCAATCATGACTGGCGACGACTCTTATCACGCCCACTGCTTCAAGTGTAAAGTCTGTCACAACAGAATCGACGAGCTCGTCTTCGCAAAGACAACTCACGGTATATACTGTATGAATTGTCACAACGAACGCATGGCAAAAATCCGCCGCCATGCTCAGCGCAAGAGGGAAAAGGAAAAAGCAGCTTCCTCTTCCACCCGAGACCAGGACAACGCCGTGAGTACCCGCTATCCCTCGGCACACGTCTTCGTTGACTCGTAGATTAGCTCTCCGATCGCTCTCAAAACTTTTCCCCACCTTCCTCCCTTCGCTCAAAAACATCGGGTCATGTCCTCCGTGATGCACCCTCCACACAGAGCCTGCATGCCACTGTTCGCGAGGTATCCTCCCCGCCAGGTCGGAAGCACACATATCCTGCCGCCCCAAATTCGAACCACTCCACAACCATCACGCCAAATGGAAGACCGTGTGACTCGCAACCACACGCAGCGTCATTGCAACCGTCGGAGCAATCCCAGTCCTTCGTCATGACAGTCGCCCCTCCCGATATGAACCATGGTATCCCCGATTTACCCGTTGCCCTGAATGGTAACCCTCTTCCACCGAATGGTCACGATCACCGAGACTCTGCGTTGCAATCTGCACCGGCCCATTTGGTTAACAATAACTCCCATCTCAGTCCGACCTCGGCCATGGATACTACGACCTCAATGCAACGGCGGAAAAGCTACGACGACGGCGTGCGACCACTCAACGTCCTCTTGGCCAAGAATGGCGCATATCAGGACAAGAAGGAACAACCCACCGATAGCCTCAGTGTCCCCGGTCAAACCTCTCGCGCTGAAAGACGGCGGTCAATAAACCCTGGTCTGACTCTTCAGTTCAAGGATGCTCTCCCCAACTCTGCACCCCCAGAGATGGTCCGCTCACAAACTCTACCTGTCCGTTCTGATTCGCCAGCTACTCCTTCGCCCACAAAGGCGTACTTTGACGACTCTATCGTTCGCCGAAGCTCAAATACGAGCTTGTTACGCGACAACGCGTCTGATTCCACAATCTACCATTCACCATCACCATCGCTAGCAATACTAGAGAACGGACGCGCAACTCCAGACCCAGTGCGGACACGCTCTGCGTCGCATGATCCACAGTCCAGCTCTGTACCACGGCCCACCACCCCCTCCCGCTCCGCTCCCCGCCCAATTATTACCTTGGAACATCCACCAAAACGTTCATATAGTCTGCGCCGCCCCAATGGTGCCGATGCCGCCAACGGCCACTGTACGAATGGTCCTTCGGGATCCACAATACCCCCTCGCCTGGATGGATCCAAGTCAGAAAGGTCCTCTCCACTGGGTTGGAATGGTGATCGAACGATAAGACCTACTTCACCTTCTCACCGGGTGGACGTACCTCATGGAGTAGAGAGTGGTACTGACACTGAGGCTGAGAGTTCTAATGGGAGGGGATCGGACGACGTCGTCAACACTCCACTGGATTCGCCTCCTCGACCTCCCCCGAAGCCGCGCCCGCAACCTCTCAAACTTAATCTTGACCCGGATGTTTCCGCCGTCTCACAACTCGATGGCTCCGAAGAATCATCGCCAGTCGAACGTACCTCGACCGCGACATTCATTGCGCCCGCGTTGCCACCTATCCGTTTTTCCGTGTCTGGCGCTGATTTCTCTGATTTCCTCAAATCGGTCGGCGGTATACCATCGCTCAAGTCATTGGACGAAATCGCACAGCAAGAGGAAGCACCGCCCAGATCCCCAACATCCATAAATACACTGATTCCCCAGGATGATGCCGTTAAGGCACACGTCACTGGAGATCCCCCTGGCAACTCGATAACGAGTTCCGGTTCCGCGGCGCCTTCGTCGCCACCCGATGACGCGGAAGCTACTGATACAGTGCCAAGCGTGACTCACCAGTTTCCATCTAGGGATCGTGTTGCTTCTGAACCTCGGACATCTTCAAACCAAAGTACGCCCCAGCAGGAACGGCTGGACTCCGATGTTTCCCTGGACGTTGTCCCCTCAACGAGTCAAGCCCCGACGACTCGAATCACTGTCACTTCGCCTACTGGCAATTCGGTGCCGACACCTATTACGAATGAGACGCACGACCTTGTTATTCGCTGCCTACAAGAAGCGCTCTCTGACGCTGACGCGCGAGGCTCACAGCAGCTCCGGTTTGAAAAAGTGTTTGTTGAGACCATCTTGATGTCGTTAGAGCAGAGACACAAGGAATATCTAGAGATCAAGGACAAGCATGGCGCAATCAAGGTAACGCCCCGTCTCCCGACCTTTTTGCCGTGTCTGGTGGTTTACCGTTTTGCGTGACAGCGAGCCAGCGATCAGTATAGAGACGGGCTTACTACAGCACAGAAGGAATACGACCGTGAGCTTGTGGTGCGCCGTAATGCGGAGTCGGAGATCATTCGCCTCCGAGTCTTACTCTCCGGTCAAGCTGCAAAGCTTACCGCCTTGACGGGTGAGAACAATCGACGAGAGGCACGACGACAGTTGTCAGAAGAATTCAGTCGGAACCTTGATCGACTCGAAAAGGATCTATCTAAACTGAAAGCCGAACGAGAGGTTACGTTAGCAGAGGTCGAAGAGCTGTGCTCCTCAAAGAGGTATGCATCGCATTTTTGTATCTACCATCACACAGCACGCTCACTGGTATATAGCGCTCCCGGAAATGTATCTTCAGGAGAAGTATCTGTCACCCAGCTCAGTCGTTCATTAACGATGCGGCTGGACAACATCAAGAAGCAGTACCAGCACGAACTCATCCCGCTCACCCAGCAACGTGACACGCTCATCAGAGAGATCATTGAACTCAAGTCGGCTCGCGAACAATTCCTCGAGGAGACTACGGTGCTCAACGCTAGGAACGAAGAACTCGCCCAACTCAGTGCCCAATACACTCGACGAATGGAGGTTGCGCGGCCCGGTGTACCGCCACCGCTCGATGTGCTTCCCATGAAGCCAGAACTTGTCGTGCGCGAAAAGAAGAGCACATCCTTTGATCGGTGTCAGCCTACCCAAGAACCTATCCCACCCGTGCAGCCACCGCCCAGTACGGGATCGAATCCCAGTACGGCAACGCTCATCGACGATCGTGAAATCAAGGTGATCCGCGTACCGAAGCCTGATTTCTCCGATCCCATGCCCTCTTCAAAACACGGCATATTCAAGTGGTCAGGCTACCGGGTGAGGGATCAGACGCTTGCACCTTCAAGCAAGGGCAACTTTGAGCATAACTTCCAACCGGCGAGCGCCATCCGGTTTACGCGCTGCGATCATTGTGGAGATAAGCTGTGGGGTGGATCGCATTTCCGCTGCACGAGTGCGTGGCTTGGTGTATACGTCTTTGGCAGTCTCACTTAACCTCTCGCAGCTTGCCATATCAACGTTCATTCACGATGCGTAAATCAAGTTCATCTGGCATGCTCTCAACACCCTACACGTCCGCGGGAAGATCTGAATGGTATTGCGCAACAAGGTACGTCTGACGAGATCTGCCAACTGTCTCCTGTGACTCACGTTTTGGGTAGTTCCCTCAATATTTGGTCGCGACCTCGCTGAACAGATCAAATTTGACCTGCGATGGGGTGAACGCAAGGTCCCTGTTGTTGTAGAAAAGTGTATAGAAGCAGTCGAGACGCTGGGTGAGTCCCACCTCTTATGCACAGCCACACTTCGTTGACATGACCACAGCGCTCGATTTCGAGGGGATCTACCGCAAGACAGGAGGCTCGAGCCAAACCAAGATGATTACGCATCTCTTTGACCGAGGCGACTATACTGCCTTCGACCTCCGGGACACCGACCGATTCAACGACATTTGTTCGGTGACATCTGTGCTCAAGACATACCTCCGTTCACTCCCAGTACCACTGCTGACGTACGATCTCCATGAGGAGTTCATCGCGGCCGCCGGCTTGAAAGATTCCCCGACGAAAACGAAACAACTACAAGAACTCGTAGGCCGGCTTCCGCCAGAACATTATCACACGTTACGACTTCTCTTGCTCCATTTGCATCGGTAAGCGTCCCCTCCCGAAAGTCTCACTGGTTCCCAACGAATGACTCATTACAACAACTGCAGTGTGCGAGAGCACAGTGACGCGAACCTCATGACTGCACGCAACCTGGGTGTCGTCTTTGGACGTAAGTATCAGTCGATCGGATCATGCACGCCCTTGCGCTGATAACGCTCTCTTAGCAACACTGATGCGCTCGAGAGACGCTGGACCAGGTTCCGAATTCAGTGACATGGCCGGCAAAGCGCTGATGATCGAATGGCTCGTGGAAAACGCCCCCACGCTCTTCCAATCATGACCCCCTTCTTTTGCCAACAGCCTCCTTCCTTCTCCTTTCCATTTTACCCTTTTTTATTATAATGTATACCACATATTTCCATCGTTTGCTGTATGATTCTGGTCTCTGTTTCAACTAAATTATTACTTCTCCCTATCGTTTGGGTTTGGCAGGACGACACGACATCCTCTCCGCTTCGCGCTGACACTCGTGTCCATTTTTTATATCGATAATTCGGGTGCCACCGTACCCCCATTTTCACTCGCTCTCTCTTCTCACACTTTATACTCGAACGGATCGGCATTCTTGTTTTCGTCTAAACGTGATGGTGTATATTCCCCGGTTGCTTAGCATTCGCATTTATTCTTACAGCCCGCTCGCACACTCGCTTCTTTTCGCTTCTTACACGACACATTTTTGGATACCCTCCCATGGATATCAAGTCGGACGTCTCGGAGTGGACACGGTACATATGAAATCGGAAATATACAAACTACCCTCCAAAAAGAGAGGAAACGATCATAAAAGGTTAAAGCGCGAAACGAGGGGAGCGAGACGTTGCCACGGATCAGTGTTGCGCCGTTGACAGCAACAGAAGCAGTGTATATGTGTATGGGCGTATGAGGAGGCGGTGTGAACATCGTGTCGTAGCAAGGGAGCGAAACAGAAACGGAAACATCCTTAATAGTTGCCCTTGTTAAAAGAGCTCACGTGATCGCCGCGCTCGAGGGACGGTCTTGTCAGGTTTGAGCGAGCAGTAGAGGAAATGCCGACGGGGCCCGGAGGAGGCGGCGGCCACTGCGGCGACGCGGGCGCCGAGAGGTGACACTGCTGCATCACCCCGAATCCCAAGCGAAAACATCCGGTCAAACACTGGTCGTGGGGGGATCATTAAGTAGTGAGGAAACGCGGAGGCGGAAGGGCCGCTTACGTGTCGCTGTAAACGCCTTTGCGGTCGTTTGACACGCGAGATGGGTGAGCGACAGCGGGGGACTGACACCTTCGAGATTGCGGAGGTAGCGATAGACCATCGAGGGTTGGCAGGGACCTAGAACGAGACCGAGGGTGGGACCATCAGACGATTGATTGCACGGCGGAGATGGCGGGACTCGTAGAAAGAGGGGCACATACCGAATCTAAAGACGGCGTTGTACGCCTGTCTCCACTTTTCCTCGAGTAGACGGGCGCAGTTGGCTGGATCGGGGCAAGTCGGGCACTGCCAAGACGACATGAATGATGGACGAAAAGGTGTACATGAAGGAAAACAAGGGACAGGGACGCACGCATTGATACTCCTTGGCCAGGGGCGTCAGGCCGAGTTTCAAGACGCGTTCGAGGAACCAGTTGCGTCTAAACACCACCGGGTATGAGACCTTGAGATGCGAACAGGAGAAACCAGGCACGCGCGCCGACGGGGATGAGCGTACCGTTTTTCGAGTTTCAGAAGCGTTTCTGGGCTGAGCGTGCTTAGCTCCTCTTCGGACCATCCACCGGGGTTGTCGAGCACGAAACGACTCGACTCGCGATACAGCTCTTCTTCTTCGAAGAGTTCCGCGATACGCATGGCTTTGATGGGCCTACCAGCTGCGTGAGTGAGGAGGAACGTCAGACATTCTTGCTGGAGTGCTGGAACGCAGAGCTTGTGTGAGATGTTCATGAGGCCTTCAACATTGTTCCACGAGATGTTACAATGCAAGCTACGTCGTGGTCAGATCGTCATACGTGTACCCTGATGGCAGACGGACGTACTGTGGATATACAAATTTGAGGAAATCATGAAAGATGCTGGCTTTTTCTTCTTTCAGAACGATGACGGCGTCATGTTCGTCTGTTCGCCGACGTCTCTTCACGGTAGCAAGCGTATTTTGAGATCCCGTACGTTCTGCCCTTTGTTTGCCCTTGTAATCGTGCTTGGTCTCTCCAGAGCCTTGGAGCTTGGCAAGACTCGCTCCCCGAGCATGTGCTTTGCGCATGCTCACTGACGTCGCGGATTCGGGCTGTTCGGGCTCGCTCTCGCTCGTTTCGCTCTCACTCGCCGGGGGGTTCTTGATCTCCACGGGAGAGGAGCAGTCGGACGCGGTATCGCTGGCGCTGCTGCTGTCCTGGGAATCATCCTCATGGGCAAACGTCATGGCCGTGTCGGGATCGCATTTGCTTCCCGGGACGGAGGGTGGTTGGGAAATGGTGATGACGGAGGACATGGATGGCGGACGACCCGTCTCGAGCCAACTGCCACTCAAGGCAGCCTCGAAAAACGGAGAAGCGAAGAAGAGGACCTCTTTGTGAGCCCTATTACAAAGTAGTTGAATTTAGGCGCTCATTGTTTAGGGAAAAACCCACCAGAACGTGGTGCTCTCGACGACGATCTTGACGGTACCCGGAAATCGACCGTTGCGGCGGGTGAAGGTGTCGTCGATCTCTATCGCTCGCTCGGACTCGTAGAGGTTGAGTTCGGTGACGAGTTCATCGTTGTCGCATTCCTCGAGAAGCCAGGGCGGAGAGCCGGAGGAACGGAATATGCCTGCTGCGGCTGCGTGGGTTTCAGTGGGCGAGCTGAGGGACGCAGAAGGGTTATTTAGTCCGCGCGAATTGCGAGCGATGAGGATGTGGGAAGGATTGGTGCTGAGCATGCTACAAGAGCGGGGCGTAGTCGTGGTACACAAGTTTACACAACATCAATCATCGCTGTCATCGGCCTCTCTCAACTTCTCCTTCTAGCTTCAGTGCTCACGATTAGCGCTCGTGACGAGAAAACGCGACGATACATAAGTACAAGGACGACGCCGCTCAAGACCTCGCCACGATCATCAAGCCAGCAGAACCCTTCCATCACCATGTGCCAGCAGGAGATGCCCAGGTCCAAATCCACTCCAACTGACGACTCTGAGCCTGAAACAAGTTCAGTTTGTACTGCACCCAGTGCACTGGAATATGCTGTCACCCATGTTTTTTTCCCTCCCGAACTACCCGAGAACGATTATACCCCCCAAAACGATCTTTCACTAGCCCATACAGCTTGCGCCGCTGCTCATGCCTATACCTCACACACCTCCGAGGGAGATCAATGGCATCGCATCACCAAGATGCTAGACAACCTGGCCTCCGCCCAGTCTTCGCGCCTGGATAAGGACTGTATCATCTCCCAGCTCCGTGGAATGCAGACAGGAGGTACGTTCACAATTGCTCTGTAGATGCATACTGACAATGTATAGACATTCTTTCGTTTTTCATCCGCCGTCAAAATGCCGCAGTTATCTTCGCCAAGCAAGAGAACTGTACCTTGTGCGAGTCGTTCGAGGTGTCCCCTAGCAAAGATGTTGTGCAGAGCACACCGGGGTCCCTGATATGCTCGTATCCTGGACCTGGGCTGGCTGTCGAGACGCAGAACGAGGTGTTTGACGACGAGGACTTCCAACTTGAACTCGCCGCTTTTCTGCATCGCCTTGACGCCCAGCCTGCGTATGACCCTTGGGACTCTCAGTCTGAATTCGCACCTTTTCCCCCGTTCCCCCACCCTCAGACTGTTTACTTATATTCTTCGCCTCGTCCCGCTCACCCGCAATATATCACCACACTGCTCACTAGCATCTTGCGAGGTGTTGGCCATGCTGTAAATGTCCTTCGTGTCACCAAGCGTATTCGGGATCATGTCCGCGACTCTGATCACCATTGGCGTCGCTCGTCTTTCTGGCTCTTCATCAGGGTCGCAATCCAGATGTCTGTTGACCGTTCTTCTTTTGGACGTGCCTGCTACAAAAAGTTCATGTTGTATTTCATATGCGCCCTCTCCATGGATGACAACAATGTCAACCTTCCTCCCGACCTGCTTCTATTGATGCCATCCAAGATCCTCCGACGTTTAAATAAGCTTGGCTCCTCTACTCCCGACTGGCTCTCTGAAATGGCTCTCAAGACGTGCGCTTGTCTTGGAGAGATCCTTGACTCCAAACGGGAGCGACTTGACGCGCGCCCCTCTTCATTCCAGAATCCTTCTCAGGATGACCTTGCCAGAGACTCACAGCTATCATTCCCAGTCAGCGGTGAATACATCCGCAACGCCCTCACAAATCCCGCCTCTGATATCTTCACTACTCCTTTCCAACCCTACCATAGTCACTATGGCACTATCGATGACTTCTTGTCCTCAAACGGCCTTTTCTTTGACGAAGCGTATCACACCCACCCCGAAGTAACTCTGCTTCACGTTGAGCGGTTGGTCGAGCGAGGAATTGATGACTGGCTTGCCTCTGTCACGGATATAGAGGATGCATGTGTACAGCTCGAGATCTTGATGGATAAGTATATGGGACATGCTGACTGCCATTATTTTGACCAGTCAGAAGACGTCTCCGTTAGGCTTCTGACAGGGATCGAGCTTTTTATCGCAATCGACAAGCTAGTCATAAAGGAGATACCCATGCTTGCCGACTATTCCCCTGAAATCCCATTTGTTTTCCTTGAAAACATGTTTCTACGCCAAGCAACGAGCCTTCATCGTCTTTTCTGCGCATTTCAATATCTTTCTGCGCGCGATTCCCATTCACGTCCAGGATGGTCGGTATTTTCGAACGAATTCACTGAAGACAGTTTCCCCGTCCGGTACTATGACCAATCTCCGCACCTTCAGCAGCTTAAAGTTCGCATCGAGGAAGATGCGATGAGGCAGGTTGCTGAAATGGCTGGCCTGTCCCCGCCTGAGAGTCCAACGGTTTCCAAGTCGCCACTATCCGCCTTATCGTTGGATGCCAAAGTCGTTGTATTTGAACTTCAGTGCCCTCCATACGTCCGCATCTGGCGCTCTGCCGTGTCCCGCATTCTTCATCTCCCGCTCAGGAGTGAACCTCCCCAAAGCCCTATAGGTGTTGATCGCATGTCAATTCAACACCTGCTTGCGGATGATAACGCACTGAAGCCCTACTTTGTTAAGCGCCAAGGCCCGCGTCTCTTAATCGAATCCTACGTTGCTTTAGGATGCCCCATTGCGACATCTACAGATCGCTCGGAATTACGTTATGTTGTCCGGGGTTACTCTTATAACCTACAACACTGCGATGTCTGGTCATGGGGGCAAGGAACCACGAATTTCCACCTCGAGTACAACCTTCCGGACCGTCACCAAGCTTGGACAAGCTATGTAGGTTCTACCTCTCACACTTCCAATGATATCCTCTCCCAACAAGTACATTGTCCTCCTGGCACCGGTCTGTCCCGCGACGAATTCATTGCGTTTGCGCACTTGCGCAGCGGTGGTTCGCTCCAATGGCTCAACATCTTGCAGGGGCTTCGCAGTAGGACTCTCAACCTCCGCAGCTACCAAGTTCATCTCCTCCTTTCCCAAGTGGTCTTTCAAGTTGGGCCGCTTGATCTGAACACAGAGATATGGATCTGGCACCAAGAGCTCCAAGACTCGTCCTTTTGCAATGCCCTTCTAGGAGAACTTGAGAATCTGTTCGTG
>JBBPMA010000369.1:14103-27385 GCA_038090075.1 Xanthoconium purpureum | reverse complement strand
CTGAGGTTGAGTTGAATATCAGTCGGAGTGCTTTTGGATCAGAGACCAGAAGTTGGTCTTCGTCAAGACTGAAAATGAGATACTAGTACGACATATACGATCAGTTGAACATACTCCAAAGACAGTCAAGTCCGAAGGTGTTCGGTCCTTCGTACGCGACCGTGACCATGCTGACTGTTCAAGCTCTTGTCTGGAAACGATGACAGCGGACCTAACCAAGGAATACAATGTGGTTCCAGGACACACCGACTCGTGTGACAGTAGGAGCTAGTATTGAAAATAAAAGATGCACTGTCTCGCGGATGAGCGCCCTGAGTCTTTATGTGACGTCCTGAGGATCGAAACATGGAGTCGCGCTCCAAGGATGCCTGGACTGCGAGTCTCAGGACGGCCCTGGATGGAGGGTAACCCGAAATATATGTAAGATCGAGTCCAAACAAGGACACCCTCGATACGGATTGAACGTTCCTGTAATTGCAGGCCAAAGCTCGGACTTGTTAGAGGTTTGAGGTTGTTTGAACTTCGTTTCAATACCGTTAGCCTTATATCGACGGCGTTGTTTTCTATGGTTTGGTGCCAACCGTATCGAAGCCTTCACCACACTTCTGGCGCGTTCCGCAGAAAACAGAACAGTAACGATCTTGTAGCGACTAAGTAGACCAGGTAGGTACAAAATATTACACGATCATCTTTCAAGCCCAAGATCCCCCCCTTTGAATCTCGACGACGGGTTACCAGTGGTATGGTCATACATATACAACGGTTCAAAAGATAACTGTCTCCCGCAAAAGAGCGAAAAGCAAGAATACACAACAAGTAGTTATACATCGCAAATACCAGATCATTGGCACCAAATGAACACCGACGGTCTGCGGGGTGAGACGTTATTTGTAATATTTTCCCTGTACTCAAGGTGGTGAGTCATTTGGGCAAAAGAACGAGACTATACGAACCTTGCTACCTGCGCCGTTCTGACAGTATCCGTGAGTGTGTGCCATTGCATGAAAGTCTCCTCGACTCACCACGGTTGCCGGGGACCCTGGCAGTGGCAACTCTGAGGAAGTGGGAACGCCATTCGGCTTCCCTTTCTTACTAGGGTTTGGTTGCTTGACAGTCACGACCTCTGGGACCTCTGAATTGCCGCCCGATGCCTTGCCATTGTTCACTTGACCCTCCGCCCTGACGCTCGGGTCGTTTGGATGAGGGGTCAAGTCAAACAACTCTCCCACGACCGCCTTTACGATGTCCTCGGGGGCGCTAGCGACCGTTGGCGTCTTGCATCCAAGTCCGGAGGCCCGAAGGAGTATTTGTTCGCGTGCGCAAGCAAGAGTAAGCACTGTTTCCAAAGTCAATCTCCTTCCCTCCTCGGGCGAGGGAAGCGTGGGGCTTGTACAGAGAGAGACATAGGAAGGAAGAAGCAACTCGTTCCCCACGGAATAGTTCCTATACGTTGCAATTTTCTCCACAGGCTCGAACTTCACCTCTTCGAGATGGCGAATAGCAAGCTGACGTATTTCATGGAATCGCCATTTGGTCGCCAGCCGTAAAATCGTGAGCCACCTTTCTTTGCCTTGGTTGGCAAAGGAGTACCGCCTGGGTAAGTCAAGTCAGCACCGCTGAGCAAAGCTCCTACAATCTCTACAACGACTCACGGGTTGTACCAAACCCATACAAATTGCGCAAACTCGTCGCTCGTGACATCCTCGATTTTAAATGGACAATCGGGCGAGCATCCCTCGCCATCGCTAGCGGAAGGACCCAATTTGGCACGGAAAACGTCCGATTCCCTCTCGAAAAACATTCTGTGTAGCCGAAACATCTTGTTCTCGACCTACGAACATTAGCACAGCTCGATACGAGATCGGCGCAACCACGCACTAGAAAGAAGATGGTCCCATCACGAAAAAAATATTCTTCGTGTGGTATCATGGCACTGACACCGAGATTAGACTCTTTGATAGGCATGATTTTTGAGATCAGGATCGAGGCTGTCGTCGTCGAGAGGAACTGTGGCGGGGGACACTATGCCGCGCGCGCCCTTTTATCTACTCGACCATCAGTTTATCTACGCCGAATCCCCGGCGGGTGAGATTTTGTTTTCTCAAGATGGTTGCTGTGCTTACCTCGTGTGATGTCAACCTTCTTTCTTGACCTATCGATGCACGGGTCTCGTCACGAGAACAAGGATGCTCCACATGTGCATTTACAGCAACGTGGACCCACAGCGTCTTATCGCAAGAAGATCCGACGTGTTTCGGTCAACGCGTGTTATTATGAGTTACTGAATGGAGCACAGCACTCACTTAGGGGGCGCAATGACACACCCTATGAATGCTTGGTTTGTCAATGTCGTATTACGCCTGTGGGTGCGTCGACCGCGCCACGGCCGATTTATATTCGTGTTTCAAACAACAGTGGGCGTATTTCACTTCCGCGGATCACACGAGGACTGCGACGTTTCAAAAAAGTGCACCATCGCGGTCATAACGCTGGCAAACCAGCATCGTATTGGGTGGAAATCGTATCAAGATAACACCAGGTTACTTGGCGGACGTAACAGAAGGGAATGAGGTATTTTTTTGTGGTCGGCCACCCGGAAGGAGTGCAACGTGGAGATCAATTCGACCTCTTTCCACCACGCGCGTTGCCTTTCGACCCCTTCTTGTTCGTATTCTTTCCTCCTGCTTTGAGAAATTAGATCATCGTGAAGTTTCCCAAACGCAGATATGTACCTTGCTGCTTGCCGAGTTTGTTGGCCTCGTTGTCAGAAAACACACTCGCGGTATCGTTATCCTTGCTCGATTCACCCTTTTCACCGTCACCCACGTTATCGTTAGATTCAGTCGACACATCGTTACTATGTTCAGTTGGTGATACAACAGGTTTGGTATTCGAAACATCATCAAGAGAAGAAGCTCCCGAGCCCACCTGTGGTAAATTCCAAATGAGCAGCTGTCAGAACACAACAACTGAGCGACTCGCCGAAGATGAAGGCTCACCCGTTCCTCCAGACGCAGAGGACAAAAACGAAGAAAGAGAACCACCCGCTTCCTGCGACGCCGTCTCTTTATCTTTTGGTTTGTCCGCGGTTGGCGGTGGGGCTGGAGGTTGGGGGGATGGCGCCTGTGTTGTTTTGACCGGAGGCACCGGCGGACGCTGTCCTTGCTGTGCCGCTGCTTGTGTTGCCGTTGAGGGTGTTGCCGATGTTGGTGTTTGCGTTTGCGTCACCGCTGCCGATCCCCGGGGCTGGTTCGACATGGCGGAGCCGAAGGAAGGCATAGGGTCAACCGCAGAATTTCTGGTGTTATCAGCTGCCAACACACCATTAGCTCGAGATGCGGTAGCACCGTTCGCCCTTAGTGGGTTGCCGGGTGGAGCTGGGCTAAGCTTAATGTGGGTGCCGTTCAATGAGCCGTTGACGCCATTGGCAGGGGAAGTCACCGGGGAGGCGGAAGAAGGGCGAGAGCCGAGATTAAAGATCTCCCGGATGATAGTCTCCACTTCCTCATCCTCGAAGTCCTCAAAGGTAGGGCTACGAATACCACTTTCGGAAGCCCGAAGACGCAGACGTTCGCGGGCCTCGGCGATGCGGAGGACCGTCTCCATGCCGAGTTTGGTACCCTCCCTGAAGGACAGAGGCTTGTCCCGCTTGCAGACAGCAATGTACGATGGGATGAGATAGAGACGACTGATGTTGTTATCGTGATAGATGGATATCTTTTCGACGGCCTCGATCTCGATTTTTTCAAGCTCGCGGACGGACAACTCCTTGACGTTGTCAAACGTCCAGCGATTGGCGAGCTGAAGAATGCTCAGCCACGTCTCGAGTGGGGCCTCGTAGACCGAGTATTTGCTGTGCGTCCGTGAGCAAACGCCTCGAACACGCGACGTGGCGGACTTACGGGTTATAGAACACCCAGAGGAACCGTGCGAAATCTTCGCTCTTGACGTCCTCGAGGGTGTACGCGTTGTTATCGGTCGAACCAGGCAAATCATCGCCGTTGCCGTTGTTCGTGAGGTTGAACTTTTGGCGGAAGAAGAGGGACTCGCGCTCGAAAAAGTAGCTGTGGATGCGATAGAGGTGGTTTTCGACCTGGGGAGAGATGTTAGCGTCCAGCGGGGACGGCGACGAGGACGGTACTGACGAGGACGGTCAGGTCGCCGCCACGGAGATAGAAATCCTTGTGGTGTACGACGCGAGACACGCCGTGGGATGAGTCGCGGCCAGCCATGAGTAACTCTACAAGAGCGGGGAGGGAGGACGGTGGATGGAGAGAGGGTTTTGGCTCCAAGGGAAATTTTCGAAGGAAGTCCAGATATACGTTGCCGGATTCCAGTTTGATTTCGGCTACACGTGTTGAACCACGTTCCTCGTCTTCTTCCCGTCCCTTTTGTATTCTCTAGTTGCGTAAACGTGCACATCGTCCCGAACACTGCCTGCATCCTGGCGGCGCCGTCTTGACCAGCATGAGGGCTTTTTACGCTTTCCTCATTTTTTGCAGTATCTCAAGCGACGCTTTGGGTGCGGGAAAGGGTCGGCGGCGGTAATCGCAGGATTACATGCATTCTGTGGAGCCCAGGCCCAAGGGCATGACCATCGATCTGATAGGCCATGTATCCTGATCAGTACACGCGGATGCCTGCATGTGCGGCTCCAGAGACCGTCCCCGCCGAACTTGGTAAAAACTTGAAGGCAGTATCATCATTCCCATAACCGCAACAACCCGTTCCGCATAGCACAAGTGAAGAATTCAACAAAGTGTGTAAAAGCAGGGTTCGTTCAATCCAATTATGTACCAAATAACTTATCTGCAGACACAACCATGACCAGCTTGCGTCACTCCTCTCGACGTAAGGAGCAGTAGTTTCTTCCTGTTCGATCCGCCGACCTTGTCCATCTCGTCATCTACGTCAAGTGTTACCACCTATCACGCGCGCAAGTGAAAGGGTACCGTAATGTCCAGTGCCACAGGACAGCCCAAACCAGACTTACCTCAAATCTGATACACGCGTTTGATGGTGGGCGTGAAATCCACCCTACCTGCGTCCCGCGACCCAGTGGTGAGCTTCTTAGAAGGGTGAGAGCGAGAGTCATAGTATGCACTGGTAATGGTCAGGCTCTCGCGGACAGCAGCCACTTTCAGTGCCAACTCTGCGCCAAGAATCGCAAGGTCATCACTTCCAAGAGGTTCTTTCCGTTGAGCTAGTTCGTTCAGTGCAGGAAGGAGCCACGGCCGAATGTCATGGTAGACGGCGAACTCCACCTTTTCTGCTGGAGGCTTGCAAATCTGATCGTAGAGCATGTTTTCTACGGCACGCTTGTGGATGGCCTCGAACTCCCACATGTGCGCCAATTCCGCGACGGGGAACCATGTATCAAAGACTTGGCATGGCTGTGCAGTCTCCTCGCAAGCACTGGAGACCAGGGTACAATAGGGAACTGCTGTGCGTATTCACAGTCCATGATTGACTTACCCTGTAAAAAGTACCTCGAGGAAGCGCTTGAATTTGCTCTTTGTGATCCCTTCCAGGCGAATGGGATTCTTGTCGCTTGACCCCTCTGCGTCTCCAGCTACAGGGAGTGAAAACATGTCTCGAAAGATCTTGGACTGGGATTCCAGCGGTTCTCGCGGCACCCTAAAGAGCGTGTTCTCCACCTTGGTCGCCGAAGTGAGCCAAAAATACCTTTGACAGGGACAGACGTCCTCGCCTGGATGGTCACTAGAGTCATGTAGAATCTATCGTCTTTCTCAGCGGCCATCCTGGGTCGAATTTCTATTGATTACGAGTTCCGAACCGATCAGAATGGCATTGGGTTCGTTATATTAGTACGCACAGCTTCGAGGTCGAGGTCGAGTCCGAGGAGCTGTATAGGAGCCTTTTGTCAATGTTTGGACGTGAAACTCGTATTTGTGGCAGTACAAACGAACATTGTCATGATGCCACACGTCATGACAACCGAGGCAGTTGAGAAGAGCGGTTATGCACCCCCCGCGCGCCTAGGTACATGGTAACAATCAAATACTCCACAGTGGGCCGTCCGTGTACTTGTATACTTTTCGGCACGGCGCCCAGCTGCAGTGGTCTACCGAGTTTGACGACACGCAGACGGTCACATTTACACCTCTTCGTCGCTCGCACGTTGTTGGAAACAAAGATCCAGATTGGGACGCCTTCTTTCCGCACACAGCGCCCCACCGAGACTGCCCACCATGGAAAGCTCACTGGACCTGCTCGAAGAGGTGCGTTCTTGCTGAATGCTGCTTTTCTCTGACGTATCAATACGAATATAGAAATTCAGGCAAGTGGAACAGGAAAGCGAGCGTAGAGCACTTTGCGAACCGGAGTTGTCGCGGGAGGAACTGGCAGACCCCATAACGGAGCCAAGAAAACAGAACAAGAAGCCGGGGGTCTTGGTGAGTCGTTTCGGAGAGGTGATCATCTCGTTCTCGAGGCCAACGCACTTTCTGAAAGCCCCACTAGCAAGAGGTGCCGTCGCCTCTGTCTGCCGCCGCCTCCAAGTCAACATTCTATCATGCGCTGGCCAACGTGAGTGATCATTATCTCCACAGGGTCGCATGTGACGTAGACCAGACTTTTACAGCCGACGAGTGTCGAATACCTGATGTCGGAACATTCTGAAGAGGCAATGCAACACACCGATGAGCAGCACGAGATCTTGATCGAGAGGATAGCCGGCCGCCAAACTCTTCCTCAGACTGTTGGCGCACTGCTACCGCGGCGCTTGACGCGTGCGCGGTCGCACACCGATTACACCTCCACCAACATGGGTATGGTGATTGACATTTCCGTCGAGACAACCATGGAGCCATCGAATCATCCTGCCAACGTGCAGGCGTCGACTGCATATGCCACGCGACCGCCACGATCACGTGCAGCTACTGTTGGTGTTGTGACGTCCCAGTACCCTGGAGGTCTGATGGAACGGGCCAAAGACTTTGCGCGTAAACTGCGACAAAAAAGCAGGGGGGAGCATCCGTAGGTTCGGGCGGGCGGGGCGTTACAGTGGTGTTCGAGAAGGTTGTTGTTAAGGTGCCAGGCGTCTTTTTTTCATTGCGGCTGTCAAGGAATGTGAGCTTACCTGATCTTCTTCTATGTCCCTCTATACCCCGCTATGATGTCGTTTATTATGGTCTTCTCGATGGCCGAGTCGTTGATATGACGGTCAAGATGAAGCGAAATGAGCCTGAGTCAGCACGTATGTGTTGAGCGAGGGGCCCAGCCGGTCCTGGATCGACTGAGCTCGGCTTCACACGGACATGTTCCGCGCCTTGATTTACGTTTCGGATGGTGACCCTTGCTTAAAGTGGGAAACCTCACAATTACATCGCCGTAAGTGCGCTGTACCCTTTCGTCACTACGCCGCCCTCGCATAAAGGTCAGTCCACATGTCGTTCCGTCTCCTCATTTCCTCCTCGCGCTTGCTAACAACATGTTCAGCCCCCCTCGACTCCTCGTCGACAAGTGCACTCCTCGTGACAGGTATGCGAGGACACATATCCCCCTGAGCACTTCGCTCTGCCCAAGTGCAGACGACTCCCTCGTCCCTGGAGTGCGCCCCTTTCCAGCTATCTTTCTCCGCACGCACTAACAGCCCTGCAGCAAACCCTGGCACCCAGCGTCGCCCGGCGCCGCGCACATTCATCCTCTGACTCCCAGGGTTGGAAGCTCCTCCCGACACCCATACGACCCACGTTCCGGCCTCGTGACTATGAGCTGCCGCCATGCGTAGAAGACGACGATCGCTCAGACGCCCAAACCATCTCTCTCAAAGTCCTCCGTCGCTCCCTCAAAAACGTCGAGTTCGACCCATCATGTCTTGATTGCCTCGATCAGCAGACGCTTCTCTCCCCCACCGAGTCCTTCTCAGAGGTCTGCTACACCGAAGCGACGCACGATCAGGTACACGTACCGATACTGCAGCCTCTGCAGCCACGCATACGGAAGCGTATGGCGTTGTATGATAGGACGGCGATGAGCGAAGAAGATCCGTATCACGATTGGGACGAGAACTTGTCCGTCAGGTGGTCGCGGCCTTTGCGAAAGCCGGTTCGTAGGACCGAATTCATAGCGCTCGATGTCGCTTGTGGCTGATTGTTTGCATCTCAGCTCCCGCCCGTGCCCCCACTGCCCGAGCATCTGAAGAAGAAGCCCGTGGAGCCTGAGCCGCGGCCGAGCTATCAGCAGTCGGTGCTCGCGGACATCGAGACCCGTTTGCTCCGGGTGGCCACCAACCCGGGCGAGTCTGTACACTATTTCCCTGTGCCATCACAAAGGCGGAGCGAGGAGTCTGGCAAGGTCTCGCTGGATTCACCATCCACTATCTCCTCCACGCCCTCAAAATCATCGTCTTCCAAATCAGGCGGGACGTTGAGACGCCTGGGTAGCGTTCTCACTCGCGCCCGTTCTAAATCGAGAGGTTGAGTTTTGGACTCATGTTGTTTCGCGGCACCATTCCCACACGCATCTCCACGATTGTTACGTTCGCTCACTACAGTACCTTTTTTATCAGCTCATTATTCCGAACTCGTCACATCACACATGCACTCTCCTTCGATTGTTTCTGTTTCAAGGTGTTTTTTTACATCATACCCTACGTAGTGTATCGCTTCCCCCCCTGGTGGTGTTTAGGATAGATTGAATCCCTAGTTTACGTCGCTCGCCCTCGACGAACCTCCCATGCATACCACCCGTTTCGGGATCCATGTCGAATCGACAAAGTTTGATTCTCGAACCGCAGTCATCAAGTGACGAGTTACCATGAGAGCGTACCGAAGTGATGGTAGCCACGGATGGAGCGCCCATCTCAACAATTATCCATTGCGACACGAGGCCGTCCGTAGAGCCGTCGGGTGAAAAGTCGAGAACGTTCAAGCTATTCATGAACACGTGAAGTGATTATGCTTATTGCATCCCGACGGGGCGGCCAACAAATCAAGTGATTGGTCAAGCGAAGGCTTCGTGTGGGACTCGAGTTCGGTGATAACAGGGTGATAAGGACTGGTCGGGTCGTTATCGGTCCATCTATGAATTAGTCGGGGGGCGTATACGTACGCGCGTATGGATGACTGTGATCAAGACATCCTTCCTCGAAGCTCGTCGTACGTATATATAGGGCGTTGCCGTGGTGAGGGTGCCATAGACATAAGCGTTGAGCGGGTGGCTAGGCTCAAGATGGTTATATAGCGAGGTCGTCGTCGGGTTCGGTGTCGGCTCGCATGGAAGATGAACGTGTTCGAAGAACCACGGCGGCGTCGACGCGCGCATCACTATGATACGGGAGTACTTAATGTGGGTGTTTGCGTTATTGTTGAACGTTTCAATTGAGGAGTCGTTTCATTACGCATACTTCGGAGAGGGCGACGCGGTGTAGTTGTTTGGAGCAGGTGCGGCGTTTGACTGGACGGACGGACGAGGTTCTTTGAGACAGCCAAATTCGGTGAGACCGGACCTCAGCTGATTGCACGTGTGTGGGCCGGTACGTAACTCTGGGTGGTTCGAGGCCCGAGGAATGAACCTGGCCCCGTCGTCAATGGCTTCGACCAAGGTCCGCCCAGGGAGTTGAACGGTTTTTCGTCGGCGCCATTCTCACGGAGAGTACTGTACCTCGTCGCCAGGCCCCAGCTCAGTTGAATCGCCGCACCAAGTTGATCCATTCCCCGGCGGGTGCGGACCACTGGACAAAAGACTCTGCCAACAGCGTCCGCAGGTGACTTGGATGGCACTACAAAACCTGTCCGGAACTTATCAACGGCGTCTGCGCAGCCTCCGCCGCCCCAACGATCGTGCAACACGCCCTGCCAAAGTGTGGCGTCGTGGATGTCGATCACATGTGACCACGAGATCGCAGCATGGTGAGGCGGGCACTGGCAAGATACGAAGCACTGCATCTGCATATCTTGCCAGTCTTCTACTTTGCCTCTTCCGACGTGACAGACAGGGCTGGACATTGGCTAGCAGCCAACATGTCGCCCAACGGCGCACAGTGCGCACTCGACGCAGTTGACGTCCTGGACGAATCGCTGTCTGTCAACGCGGACCAAGCTGGAAGCGCTTGTTAATGCGACGGGCTTTTCGGACCGGCCTCCAAGCTTCAAGCTTCAACTCTCAGGAGATCGAACGTGGTCCCGAGTTTCTCGCATGAGGTACGACCGATTTGTATCTATCGGACAGTCAAAGGCTGATATCAGTCACTTGTCGATCATCAAAGATACGCAGAGTGAGCCGCACGAGGGAGGTGCATGTGCATCCCTAACCGCGAAGCATTGGCCGACACTTACGGGGTGGGTCAAAAAGGCTGGATGTGACAGCGCTTGTGGTTGGACTGTGATGGTGTACTCAGGTCTGTATGGGATGCTGGAGTAGTGGTCAAACAGGTGGGACGTGCGTCTGGTTCGAGCCTGCGTCCAAGACGAGATGCCAAATCGACAGTCCACGAGGCAATATCTGCTGCTCTTAAAATCTTTGGTGCTGTACCTTCGACAGCCCACTTCCCCGCATCAAGTACTATAGTACTAGTTTTGGGGCACTCGCAGAACAAAATATATCTAGACGTTCCCCATTCTGTCTTCGCACAACGGCCATTTGACGCGCGGATATTTCGGGACCCGGAGCCTTGACACGTCGCTGACGTTTCTTGCCGCGACGTCAGTGGATCTTAGGCTTAGCCAAATTGCCGGCTCGAATGCAATGCGCCCATATTGACATATTGGCTTGGCCCATATGCACCTTCGTGCCACCATCAATTATCCCATCTCCGTTCTACTTTCTCGGACCGCCGCGCAGCGAGACGACGTAAATCGGGGTACCACCGTGTCTCCGTGACCACGTACAGCGCACGAGCGCTGCTGATACGAGCTCAAACCGGTACGGACCCACACAAAACAGGTTCTCGTGATCAAATGCTGGTCTGATCACGCGGACGGAGCAAAATCCCCTTTGTGTAACAACGCCTTGAAGTCGGTCTTGGTATTAAATAAAACCCGATCATGCGGACCATCGATCTTGCATTTGGATGCCTTCTCGAATCGATGTGATGATGAGTAGTTGACAATAGCCCCGGATGCGTCTACGTCGGCACCTTTGATAGAGTCATACGAGTACTACTGCTATGTATAACAACCACCGGGTCGAGTGCCGAAAATTCCACCGAAACAGTCGTTGTGCGCCTCGGGGATAAGTCGATGTGGACGGTTTGCTATCCTACGTCGTACTGACTTGCGACGTGGCAGTTCGCGATCGGATGGCGTGAGGGACCTGTAATTCGGATACCTTCTTCGAGGCACAGACGGACGCGACGTGTGGCGAAGTAAGCTATAAACCCGACGTAACTTAACGATACTCGGGCTCATTGTACGCTGTGCCTTGCAGGACGGAAATACTTGTAAAGAGGACCATCGGTACTTCTTTCGACGCTCATATTAATACAGCTTGCGGATATCGTCGATGTACCTTTTTGCGCATTCCGATGTGGTCCAGATGTTGCCTTGCATGGATGGGTAAATAAAAGAAGGCGGAGGTTTTCGACCTAACTAGGGTACATTGCCCAATCCTGATACGTGACTATCGGGCGCGGTCATTTCCGGATGAGTGTAACAGAGAAAGTGGCCCGTGGAGATACAATGTTCCTCACTTGCTGTGAAGGAGAATGGAATACCATGTGAATGTTGCCCCGAGTGTATGCACCGCACGTCACCCACACTGGGATGGGTGGAATCGGGACCCAGGCCGAAAAGAGAGTCAAGTTCGAGGTGGAATGCGAGTTTCTGTTCAACGTTTTGGCGGCATTTGCAATAGCGGACGCTAGTATCCCATTCCGCCGGGGTCGACAGCTGTCAGCGTCTGGAGCGGTTCCTGGTGCCTTGACCTTGTCGGCTGTGCGAAAAATGCACCTTTGACCAGCCCTGTTGCGGCCCACCGTACTGGCGTGAGTTGGCCACGCACCCATGCTTCCGATCACAAGACGCAGAATGGTGGGATCCTGTGAAGTTGTCAAGTGGTCGCGGGATGACCAGGGACGAGTGCTTGTAACACGAGTAACTGGGTTGACGGGCCGTCGGGCAGACTAGTGGGTCGCTTAGTGGTCGTCGCTTAGTGGAGGGAGGTGTACATACGGACATGAGGTGGATTGGGATTGCTGTGAACATGATGTGCAGCATGGTCCCTGGCATGGCCGTCAGGGGTTCAAGTTCACCGGCACCCCTGACACGGTGGCTGGCCTGGAAATGAACGGCATTTATCGTGGCGAATCGCCAATTGGTTCTTCCTCGGGCCGGCGGGTTGGCACTGATACGGCCGCTGGATGGTCTGACCGATGGCATTTGGGGTCAGGACAGGGGGTATCCATTGATTCGATGAGTGTGAAGGGTGGTTGATTGCGTCTGCGATTGTTTCCGCGGACAACGGTTCAACACACTCGCGGGAGGGACAAGGATAGACTGGACTTGCGGCGATGACCGAGATAAGGTGAAGGTTCATACATCATTCATGACTTGTTAGGATTAGTGCACCAGTGGCTGTGTGTGTACCGCCCATTGAGCCATTGGACGTGCTCGTCGCTGCGTAGACCAGTGATGTGCATTTAGGTAATGTCAGAGTAGAGTTGAGCTGGGGCCCTCACACAACATTAATGAATGCAAGCAAGACTGGACATTTGAGGGTAATTCCCTCGGTGATATTCGAATGGGGAACGATCGCGGCATTTGCGGTGCTCGTGGAAAAAGGGGAATGTCAAGTGTGAAGGAGTGGTGGCAGCACTTAAGGTACTGGTGGGTGGCGGAGGGGAGTGAAACGAAGCAGGAACGAAACGACAATTTCTGAGGCGTCCGGTGCATCAGGGTCGGCAAGGGAGCAACGCATCAAGATGACCCACGGTGTTCGCACGTTGGCTAGAATTAGGATGCCAGCTGTGTCGAGGTGCAGCTGTGTGAGAGGGCGTACATGCAGACGTGCTTGCCACGACGAGCACGGTGATCCACGCTAGCTATCGTATGTACGAGTGATATCATCTCCAGCCAGGCACTGCATAACTGCTCGAATATTTCAAAAAAAAAAAAAGCCGAAAACAGTGTGCCAGGAACTGGACGTGATGTGCCTGAGTGATGTGATTGGTCGAGCGCTGATCCTTAGCAGTCCTCTCCCAGTCCTCCCACCGCACTCGTCCCTTTCTCCCCTCCCCCCCCGCCCCCCCCCCCCCCCGCCCCCCCCCCCCCCCCCCCCCCCCCCCCCGGCGCCCCCCCCCCCCCCCCCGCCCCCCCCCACC
>JBBPMA010000369.1:0-14093 GCA_038090075.1 Xanthoconium purpureum | reverse complement strand
CGCCGTCTCCCCCTCGCTCCCCCTCGCGCCAGACGTCGTCCTCCTCGTCGCCGTCGTCGCACTCAACGAGCACCCTGCCCCACTCACCCCGCACGCCCCCCTCTAGACGCTCGTACAACCATGGCCCGCAGACCCACCTCTTCGGCTGGTGCCTCTCGCCCCTTCACGTCCTCTGGTCTTCGCCATCCCGCCTCCCCCGGCGCGTTCGACCACACTCACTACGCCTGCGAGAACGCCTACTTGGAGGAGGAGGAGGAAGACGAAAGCGACGCCGAGGACCTCTTCGCATTTCTCCCACCCTCGACCGCAGATCAGCAGAGAGACGCAGAGAAGCTCCGCACTCACGAGCTTCTCCACAGCACGCCTCATTACCCGCATCTCTTCGCTAATACCCTTCCCCAAGACGATGTTCCCGTCGCCTTTCCCTCCCCCACTTTCGATCGTTATGCCCGCTTCCCCGCAGAGGTGGCAGGGCCATCCAGTCTTTTTGCCCCTCCCGTGTCGAATATACCCGTCGACAGCCCCCCTTCCACCATATCCCAACATGCAAGCAGCGACCCATACCGTATGCGGAGACTCAGCACCGCCCCCCCAACCACAGAGACGAGGCGTTCTCGAACAAGCGCCCTCAGTTCCCGCGAAATACACGTTGATCTTCCATCTAGCCCTCCCTCGAAGACTCTCGAAGACGACCCTCTTTCTTCCCGGCGAAAACGGAACCTGTCTTCTACCATAGCTGACGATACCGCAACCCTCGAACTCACTCCGAGCATGCTGGAGGAAGACAGTCGAGAGGGTTCGATAAAGTACGTCTCCCTGTAGCCATCCTTCTCTCCCGCTTACAACCATGTCCAGGATGGAGTTTGACTTTGACGCGGTCAATGACGAGGACAGCCCCTTCCCAGAAGTCCGCGCATCCGTCTCCAACACCGATGACCCGGAAATGCCAGTAGTGACACTGCGTATGTGGGTCATAGGCCTCCTGCTCTGCTTGATCGCTGGGTCCGTCCATTCATCGTCTATTTATGTTAGCATTTGTTTAATATTCGCAGATCATTGAACGTCTTCTTCAACTTCCGACAACCGGCCCCGACCGTCTCACCCCTTGCGCTTCTCATCATAAGCTATCCCATTGGAAAATTCTTCGCCTTCGTTCTCCCAATCACTACCTACCGACTCCCTCGATGGCTCGGCGGATTCGAATTCTCGCTCAACCCCGGCCCTTGGAACATCAAGGAGCATGTCCTCGTCTACATCATGGCAAACGTGGCCGTTGGTCCTCCATACGCTCTCAATGCCATCGTCGTGATGCAACTCCACTACCACGTGCGGGTAGATTATTGGTTCAGTACTCTTCTGGTCGTCGCCACACAGCTCACAGGTTTCGGTCTTGCTGGGCTGTGCAGGCGGTTCCTGGTGTGGCCAGCTGGCATGGTTTGGCCCCAAAATCTTGTGACATGTACACTGCTGAACACTCTGCATGCGGAAGACGACGAGACGACGCCCGGTGGTATCACTCGTTATAGATATTTCCTCCTGGTGTTGACGGGCTCTTTCTTCTTCTTTTTCATACCCGGTGAGTAGTCTTTCGTTGATACCTTTGGAAACACGTTTATCCTTTTCCAGGATACCTTTTCCAGGCTCTTTCGGTGTTCTCCTGGCTATGTTGGATCTTCCCAAACAATGTCCCGGTCAACCAGTTGTTCGGCGTGAGCTCTGGCTTAGGGATGAGCGTCCTCACTTTCGATTGGTCCCAGATAGCGTGGATCGGCAGCCCGCTGATGTTTCCGTGGTGGGCCGAAGCGCATGTATTTGTTGGCTTCGTCCTTTTCTTTTGGATCACGGTTCCTTTGCTGTACTACACAAACGTACGGTTCTTTTTACGTCGAAATCTATATTGTTAACCTTTGATTTTACAGACTTGGAACCTCGCGTATTTCCCCATCAATGACAACAACCCATTCGACCGGTTCGGGCAATTCTACGACGTCTCCCGTGTGTTGGACGGTTCGAATCGCCTCAATGTTACAGCATACAACGAGTATTCCCCGCTATACCTGCCAGCAACGTATGCGATGACCTACCTCCTCGCATTCGCCCTTTCGACCTGTGTGCTCGTCCACACCGTCTTGTACCATGGCCGTAGCGTGATAAATGGGCTGAAGAAGATGCGCATAGAACCAGATGATATCCACGCAAAACTGATGCGCAACTACCCAGAGGTGCCGGATTGGTGGTATGTCCTGTTCTTCGTAGGCTTTTTCTTCATGATGGTCGTCGTCGTCGAGGTGCGTGGGTGTTTTGCCATCTCGCTCCCTTGTTACTCATTCTCTCGCCTCAGGTATGGCATACTACTGTGCCTGTATGGGCGCTGCTGTTAGCTGTGTTCTTGCCAGCATTGTATGTGTTACCCTCGGGTTTCATCTTCGCAATGACCGGTCAAGGGGTGAGTGTTTATCCCTTCGAGATCTTCATCAAGCTTATTGTATTCCTTAGATCTCGTTGAATCTGCTGGCTCAAATCATCCCGGGTACGCTCTTGGCTGGCAATCCCGTTGCAAACATGGTGCGTAGATCAGGTACATCATTTCGCTTGCGATTATTGACGGGCCGCGCGCAGCTCTTCAAGGGTTATGCGGTACAGACGCTGATGGAGGCAACCTCGTTTGTTCAGGACTTGAAATTAGGTCATTACATCAAAGTACCTCCACGAGCGACGTTTTTGGGTATGGCATTTCGCGCCCTTCTGTGAACATGTGCATTCTGACGACATGCTACAGTGCAAAGTGTTGGGACACTACTCGCCTCTTTCATTCAGATTGGTGTGAAGGAATGGATGTTCCACAACGTCAAGGACATCTGTTCTCCGACTCAAGCAAGTGACCTTACTTGTCCACACAATGCGGTATATTTCACGGCGTCAGCGGTTTGGTACGTGTGATTATCGTTCTCTCGACGACGTTGTGCTCACCCCGCTCGTTCAAGGGGTCTCATCGGGCCCACACGGCAGTTTGGTGCTGGCTCGTTGTATCAGCCTGAACTGTATGCGATTATCGTCGGTGCCTTTTTGCCCCTGCCGTTCTGGCTCTGGCAACGACGGTATCCCAACTCTTGGGTCAAATTTGTGAGCACCCCGGTGATTCTCAACGGTGTGTCGTATATACCACCTGCGGGTGGTATCAACTACTCCGCGTGGTTTGCGACCGGGTTTGTATTCCAGTACCTCGTGCGAAGGCGGAACTTTGCTTGGTGGAGCAAGTTCAATTACGTTACGAGCGCCGCTTTAGATAGCGGTGAGTGCACTCAGGGCCTTTATCTATGCCAAGACGTGTTCTGACGACCCTTTAGGCACCGTTCTGTCAGCCATTGTAATATTCGTCACCCTGGCAGTGAGTGTCACAGTCAACGTGTGCTAGGGTGCCTCACTGAATATTTCTTGCAGTTCCCAGAAGGCGGCATCTCTCTTAATTGGTGGGGAAACTCGGTGTTTGTAAACAGTAAGCATTTCTTGATGTCTTACACGTCGCAAGATACCAATGTTGTCTACAGCTGCGGATTGGAATCGTGTGCCGTGGAAAACGGTACCATCAGAGGGTATTCCGTTATCTTAATGTACTTAGCAAAGCATCTGGCATCAATATCATCACTCCCATTTAGTCCCAATCACTCGTTCGGCGTCACCGCCGTTGCTCTAAATTATGCCAAGGAAGTATACGATTGGTTTTACTTGCTGCTTTCTGGTCAGGTCGCGGTTCCGCGGGACTTGTAAAACAGAAGCCAGGGGTTTGCCCTGTTTCACCTACTTGCCGTGTGAGTTTGCTTGGAGGTTCTGATACAATCAAAGAACAAGTAACCCCCATCGATCGCAGATGAGGAGATGTGGCACATGCGACATCGCCGGGAACACGTTCCGGAGGCAAAGCTCCGAGTCCGTTTTACGATCCATCTACGTACTATCAGTGGCAGTCTATCACAAGGATTTTGAATCTCAGACGGTCAGAGTTTGAACCGTTTTCCGTCCCCATCGGTCCCATTTTTTTGTAAAGAGCAAGCATGATAAGTACAACCACGTCGATGAGTGTAGGATGTAGGCTGCGCTGGGAGGATGATCGATGATCTACGATGGTTGTCATCCCCTGCCTCTGCCTCGGGGGCCACGCGGTGCGCCCCGGGCGTTGCCACGTCCTGATAGGAGGAACGGAAGTGGTGTGAGATGTGGGTTGCGGGTTTGGGGTAACGACGTACCTCTCGCTGCGAGCCCGCGTCCGCCTGTGCCTGTGGAGTAGGGGTGGTGCGTGCGTATCGTTCCGACAAGGGTGCGATGCGTGATAGGTGGATGATGGGGGCAAGGCAAGGAGACGCCGTGGCGCAATGGCGCATCGCGATCAGCAAAGAGAGAGAGAGAAAAAAGGAGGAACGAGACTGGCGTACCTCGGGGTCCGGGACCTGTACCTCTCGCACTCCGCCCAGCTTCGCGGGCCCGCGCCTGTTCTTCCTTGACTGCGTCCAGGAGGGTATCCGGTACGCGAAGATATTTTATCTGTTTTGTTTTTTTCGTGCACGCGTACACCATGCGCGTCATGCCCCAAACCCAAAGCCCAAGAAACCCCCAACACCACATACACACCACACGCACACGAGCACACCGTCCATCGAGAGCAACCACGACGCGAATGAGAACACAGACAAAACGCTCCAACAAAAAAGACAGAGGCGCGCACCGTACTACCCCGAATGTAACACTCCTTGAGCTTCCAAAATCGATCGCCGTCCGCGCTCGTCTGGTACACCTCGCGCAGGGTGATGTTCATAAAGTTGTCGCAGTTGACGAGATGGCCGTTGAACGTCTCGCCGTTTTTGAGTTCTACGAGCTTGGAGGAACGCTGGGTCGGGGTTTGGAACGCGCGATCGGATTGCGGGACACTCACCATCGGTTTGTTTTGGGCGGCGGTGAGGAGTGATAGTGGTAGCTGTGGGGAGGCGTGGTGAGGAGCGAGGATGGGGTGAGGAGATCGTGCGTTACCATTGTGGCCCTCGATGGCGTTGTGCTCGTGGATGAATCGATGATGAGAGGAGCGAGCACTCCTTGTTTCCGTGGCGGTGCAACGATGGCCAAAGAGCATCCATTCAGAATCGAGATAGCTTGTACAGGGAAAGTAATACACGAGAAATCAATCAAATGACGAGCTTAACAGGCGACAAGAGAGACTTCAAAACGACAGATCCTTCATTGTCAGAATTGCCTCCATCACTCTCCATCCACCTGACTTCTCCCTGTAACCGCCCAAGTGATTTGTCGATCGAGATGACGCGATGACGGTCTCTTCCCGAGGGATCCTCTACATCGCGTTGTGTCACGAACTTCGGGCCCAACCTGTTTTCGAGCGAATACGTGCCCTCATAGGCGCTGGCAAGCTCGACTTCGATGTCGCCAACGGTCGTTTCGGCAAGACACCGCAAAACAGAGTCTACGGGGCTGTCCGTAAATTTCAATCCAAGCTTCCCATTGGTTAGGTGTACGTCGACGTCAAAGTCGCCGCCGATAGACGCTTCTGAGGCAAGCGAGATCTCAGCGTCAACCTCCCTACGTTCCAAGTTCAGTTTTGAAGCCGCAGGCACGGAACGAGAATTTCCCTACCCATTGACTACGTGAATGGCGAGGTGAGGGGGACCCGTATCTTCACGGTGCAACAAGTTCACTTTTGATGTGACGCGGCCGTTTGCAATGTTCAAGTCGAGGGATGATTGAACGCTGATTTGACCGTCGATCTCGCCGTTCAGCAACGATAATTCGCCGACGTCGGCTGTGACGGACTAATTGACAAGATCAGAAGACGAGCAAAACATCAAACATCGTACGCCTTGCCTGAACGCTTAGCCTTCCGTTGGCAGACTTGAGAGATATCTGGTCGAAGAAGACAGATTCACCCAGATTTGTTACATTTTGACTGTAATTTAGCAACTCGGTGTCAAGCTTCTCCACCGAGAGAGGACCGTCGCTTCCAGCAGGCAGAGTGACTGTAACGTCAAATTCGAGGTCACGTTTGGGCCCGCGATGAAGGGAACGATAAGGTTTGGGAGGTGTCTAGAAAGTTTGGTTAACAAAGAACTTGATGGCATCAAGCGGCGACGACAAACAAAAATGCCAACGCCATTTTCGTTGTCAGCTCCTTGCATCCGACAGACTCTTGCAAGCCCGAGGTGTCCGTTACTGAAATATCCAACTCGGACGTGGACGTCCACCGTATCGACGACTTGCGTAGACTGCTCGATGTTGACCAGACCCTGTTGCAATATACCCCGAGAGATAAGATAGAGCACATCCGAGTCGAGTGGGAGGGTGAAATTGGTCTCAGCCCCATAGGGGTAGTCTGGTGCCCACGAAGGCTGGTCATAATAAGTGGTCCAGTTCGAACCACCCACGCATTCCACGATGTCTTCGTCTGGTAGGGGTGAATGTTCAAATCTGTCATCTTCCCAACGCTGTGACGAATATCAGTTATTCCTTTGAACAAAGAAAACACGGTGAGTACGCACCCATGTGCGAAACAGTGGTCTGTCGTAAAGGGCTCGTCGTCCACATGACAATACGAGCCACCAGGTAAGGACCACGGCACCGAAGACGATCAGGTGACGTTTAGCAAAGGACCGACGACCCCAGTTTTGCGGAGGTTCCGCGGAACATGGCACTTCCGAATGCACTGGCAAGGGTTCAAGGGCGGGAGGACCGCCTTTCTCGAGATTGTCGGGCGTATCAGAGTAGGGTTTGAAAGTGTCCATGGACTGTGTGAAGATGATTATTGCGTAGGGTCCCAAACATCCCCAGGCCTATATATATAGCGGCCGCCACGCCACAACGGGCGTACTAGTATGTGCTGCGGGCCTGCGGCGTAGTCCGGTTGTACTTTTTACCCCTGACATCTGTCCTGTCCATCCATCGCGTTTCACTCTATTGATGCGAAACTTGAGTCACACGGTAGTCCACACGTCTCCAGTGTTAACTCCCGTTTCATTATAGAATATCTTATACGGAGTGCTGTGCTTGGAGTTATATCTGGCCACAGCAAATCCGGAATCTGCCATTCAAGCTGGAGCACTAGCATGACTACTTGATAGCATGCACAGTACGGGTCATATCGGCCACGACGGTAACATGGCAATCCAACTCCGAGCAGAAAACTTGAATGATATGGCGTTGCCACCCGATATCTCGTGATGAACTGCGGCCTCTTGAGGTTGATGGAAAGCACCCACTGCGGAGGCTGTCAAAATGACCAGTGCGTGATCATCGTGTAGTATTTCCCTGTTATACGACCATTCGGCAATCTACATACCTACTGGTATCTCCCAGCATCCTGTTTCGCTCGTGAAATTATTGACAGCTATGACAGAACCAAATCGTAAATCATCGCACGACGAGGAAGCTCCTTGATACGATTTCAGGCTACAAGTGTCCCGCGTTTGGATACATATGATACTCAGAAGACGAAGGATACGCATAAATAAAATGGTTGTCCGATCTAGTGTTCAAGGTGCCAGTGCTATCTATCAATATCGTCCCCGGTTTGTATCCAAAGTCCTTCAAACTCGACGTGTATTATCTCCCAACCCTTCGAGTTGAACCATCTCCTCCGATTCGCCCGTGAACTGCTCTACCAAACCCTGTCCCGCAGTGATGTCCATGAATAGAATCGCAGGTGCAGTTGTGTCTCTGCAAATAGGTCGCGGGGACACTCTGAACCCGGTGTCAACCCCTCGCCGGTCGCAGTCGTACAGCTCCCGCACGTTGATGATGAACCGAGGCATGATGGTGCATATGGTTATAATACAAACTGCGTCCAGGATGAGCAGCGCAGTAATATTTATCGATGGCTGGTTGTTGAACCCGAAAACAACGTTGTAAAGTGTGTTTCTGGGGAAAAATAACCGCATGATCAGCTTCTACGTAAGTCACGAAAGCAAAGATGCAGAGAACATGCCGACAAAGAATAGAAAGGAAAACGAGACTCACACGAGGAAATAGAGAATTCCGTCTCTCACAAGTCGTTGTATGCACTGGTTGACTTGCCATTGTTTGGTTGCTTTGTACATCTCGAATGACTGCTTCAAGGCTCGGGTGACGACGAGAATCAGAAGCGTGACACCAAGAACAGATCGTCCAGTTGCAGCATACACATTAAGCAAGGAGGGAGCGTTGTTCATGGTGTCATAGCAAATGGAGATATCGCCAACTTGGACAACCGTGACTAGAAAGATGGAAAATAGAGGTGAAAGGCAATTTGTATGAGACTGCGATGACACATCCAGCTCAAGACATACCTGAGAGGTAGGTATTGGGATTATCATAGATACCTACCAAAACGAATGAAACAATTGTTTGTGACACATAAATGGGCAGGAGGACATAAAGAATCCTCTTGGACCGACTCCACATAGCATATATGCGCAGAATCATAACCACTGTAAATGGGATCATGGTGTGAATGGAATTATGAGGCAAGGTAACTTACAATTCGCAGCAGCAAGAAATACCGGAAACGCCCAGGATCCCAACAGAAAAAGTGCGGTACCTTTGAAACATTCATACTTTGCACTCACATTGTGAAACGTAATGGAACATTGCGCTTACATCTATGGGATTGTTATTGATACAGTTGATCACCAAAATTTAAATGCATACATCTACGAGAAGAAGGACATTAGTGATAGGCAGGGTTGTGAAGCAGAAAAGCTAACTTGAACAGAACTGGGGATGAAGGTAGTACCACCTGGAATCGTCGATCAGTCCATCTAACCCTGGATTCACCTTTGAACTTACCGAGTGCACTAATCCTTGAGCATGGATGGGATGTCAGCATGTAATCTGATACGCGTTGTGGTCACCGTGAACCTACACAGCCCAACAGAGACCAAGGTATCGGACCTATGAAGCTGTCAATCCGGAGGGCATGCACCAGAAGTACCACACATACTAGGACAAACAATGTAGAGACCCAAGTCCAGGGTCTGTTCTATAGGGTTGTCAAGCACTCTGTATTTGCTTGACGAGTGTTGCACCCATACCCAAACATATTCAATCTTCAAACAGTACCAGTCAACGAATCAGACGTGAGGAGTGAAATAGCATACCTCTCTCGAAAAGGTAAGGACTGGAATGATAAAATTTCGATGGTCATTTCAATCTGAGAGTGATAATGTGAAAGAGGACATTACTCACAATAATCATACATGACAGCAGTCACGATGGCAACTTGGCATTCATCTGTAAGACTGGTGAATCGTAAACTGAGGGTAACATGGCCATACCGGATGAGTAGTCATTTATCTGGAGAAGTTCTAAAGCAGACTGTACATTGGAGGACATAAAGAGGGGCCGTGAAGCAGCAGAACCTTGCGCTGTAGCGGCGAAAGATCAGGAGGGACTGCCAGTAGTTCCCGCGACATTTATATCGTGAAGTACAAGCATCAACGTCCGCTGGTAAGGCGATACGTGATGGAAGCATGGTCACCACATCAGCGGAAGCGGCGATGCAAGTGTCTTCATTGGGTATGGGAAAGGACGATTGAGGTTAATTCAGGATCGGGGTCGTATCATTAGCCCGCGGTATTAAGAAGCCTTGAACTTGAAGTTCCAGCTCCGCCAGAGCAGCTCCATCAGGAAATTGGTGATGGAATGATAATTTTATATATAGCTTTATCTACTTTATAAATCCCTACAAAACATATCATAATGACACACACATTGGTAATGCTATATATTTGGTGGGAGGGTTGATAGCATAGATCAAAGATGCTATTAAGCCTAACTAGATAATATGAAGCTATATGATACTTGTAGATCATAAGTATCTTTCATACAATCCATAGCAACTTGATTAAGTTGACATTGATGATCATTTTTGTAATATTGATATGATGTATCAGGCATTATCAAGCATTATCATTCACTATTGGTTTTTCAAAAAAAAAAAAAAAAGTTATTGCAAGATTCAATATAACTCATTAATCATAACAAAAGAAAAGGTGATACCATTCATGAAATTTTACCTACAACATTGTATAAACTATCTATTGCATAGACTACTATAGTATACTACCATTTTACCTACTAAAAACTACCAAAAAGCGCACCAAAAGTCCAAAAAACACTTACAAGGGACTTTACCCAAGTGTAAACTTACTTGAATAGTAACTCTAGTAAGTGCTAGAGTGACTCTTGACTCTGTGGATAGAATGCAGAGTCAGGAGTGGAGAAAAGAGAAAAGAGAAGGAGACTGAGTTTATATAACATGTACTGTATAGTTCTTACAAATATTTTCCCACATCTCTGGCTAATTTCAGGTTTTTTAATTATCATCAATGATATAGATGGCAAGAATAGACAACAAATGATCAAAGTGAGCACAGACTTGAGAGACAAAGATCATTTGATATAATTGTGAATATTGTTTATCATTGTCTGGTCAATACAAGTAACATATGATCAATCATAAGATTTATGCCATTGATATATCAGCCTTTATCATTTCTTTGTCATAATTGCAGAAGTATTATCTAGAAATGATAATAAATAACATGTCTGCCAGTAAGTGTAATTTATTATCTATTTATCAACATTATGATGAGAAAAAGATAAAGCTAGATATGCATTTATATGTTAATATCAAACTGATATTATTTGATCATATTTATCTGGGCATATCAGGACCTCCCCAATTTCCTGATGCCTCAGTGGATGTATAGTGCATTTTATCATGGATCAATCTCGTCGGATGGAAACGCTTGCCACCCGCCAGAACATCATCTCTGATCGATGCATGGTCAATGTACGTTCCACGCCAGGTACTCATGCTATCTGTACCTTACCGAAAGTCACGGTAACATCGCAACCGTGGTTGCCGGCTCCACCGGCTTAGGCCCGAGGGACATTATGAGATGATATGAGTCAGAAGGCCGACGCGACTTCTTCTAGAGTCCATTCTGATGGTGACCCAGACCAAACTATGAAACTGGCCTGTAAGGCATTGCAAGACGGCTCTCCGCATCCCTGTATGTCATGCTCACTGCCATCTTGAAGTTGATAACCTTGCTCGCTTTGCGGAATAATACCTCGCCTCCCATGGGCAGCAGTACTTCGCATGGCTCTCAGGGGTCCAATCAAGAAGATGAGAAAGACGCATTGATATGACACAGAATAGATGACTTAAGTACCAGTTGGCGCCTAGAAGACGTACAGGTTCGTAACGGCGATTGGACCCCGCTCCTGGTCTCTTGAGTTTCCCAAGCATCAATCAAACAAAAAGGGGTCATCAAACGCGACCAGGAACGAGAGAAACACTGCGTTGCAACAGTGTTCGCGTTAATTTGTTAAAATGGAATGGCTACATCTTTTGTGCTTACACGTCCAGCTCCGAGAGGCACATGCGCGGGGGTACTATGATGGACATCTGGGTCGGATTCTGAATACCTCTTCCTCATCAGGGTAGCTGTAGAAACCTAGGCGGCACAGAAATAGATAGGACGCGGAGCGTGTAATGTAGTATCGCCCTCGCGTACCCAGTCACCTGTTATAATGGGATGAGTGGGTTACCGGCAAAAAATAACGCTGAAAGATAACATGCACGAGAGCAAGGAAACGCTAGCGAATGTAGAGCAGAACGACGAAGCCTACTTACGCGCCCCCTGCAGCTACTATCGCTTACTACGAGTTTTGCCACCCCGAAAGTTTGGCAATTTCTCGAAGCACATCTACCACTCACATCCCTTGCCATCTTTAAGGAGACATGTAACATATGATGCATGTACTAGTTCCGCGAAGTTGAACAGAGTGACTCCATGCAGTTTTCGTCGAGATGAACAATGTGACGCGACACACATGTTGTGACAATGATACCGCGAGCAGCCGAAACGGAGACTGAGTCTGTCCACTTCAGTGTCAACACTAAGTATGTTCACCAGTAATTCCGTGCCGAGTGGGCTATGAATCGGGGATGCACATTTTATGACACCTGTGACTTGCCAAACTCCCTGGGCAAAACTCGTGGCAAGCGATTATCTATAAGCACTATCCATCTCATCAATAAATATCCTCTTCGGTTTGTATCCAAAGTCCTTCAGACACGCGCATTACTTCCCAACATTTCGAATTGAATCATCTCCTCCGATTCACCTGTGAACTGCTCCACTAAACCCTGTCCCACGGTGATGTCCGTGAATGGAATCACAGGCGCACCTGTGTTTCCTCTCAAAATAGGTTGCGGAGACACTCTGAACCCAGAGTCAATCCATCGCCGGTCACTGTCGTATAGCTCCCGCACGTTGATGACGAACCGCGGCATCGTGGAGCATATGATTATAAAACAAAGAGCGTTCAGGACGAGCAGCGCGGTACTATTTATTGAAGGTTGATTGCCGAACCCGAAAACGATGTTGTAAAGTGTGTTTCTAGGTGGAGAGCATTTGTATGATTAGCTTCTACACGAGCGCGCAAGAGTGAAAGAACATGCCAGCGAGGAACAAAATGAAAGGGAAATGAGAGTGAGACATACATGAGGAAATAGAGAATTCCGTCTCTCACGAGCTGTTGGATGCACTGGTTGACGTGCCACTCCTTGGTTGCTTTGTACACCTCGAGTGCCTGTTTCAAGGCTCGGATGATGACGAGAACCAAAAGCAAGACTCCAAGAACGGATCGCGCAATTGCAGTATATGCATAAAGCAAGGGGGGAGTGTTGCTGTTCGCGATACCATTGCAAAGGGAGAAATTGCCAACTTTGCCAACTGAGACTGGAAAGATAAGAAGCAGGGTGAGTGACCATCTGTATGAGATTGCAGTGACACATATCATTGTCTTGCTCAAGACATACCTGAGAGGTAGGTATTTGGATTGTCATAGATACCTACTAAGACAAACGAAACACTCATTTGTAACAAATATGTGGGCAGGAGGATATAAAGAATCCTTTCGGACTGGTTCCACATGGCATATACCCGCAAGATCATAACCACTGTAATTGACATCATGATATAAGAATGAAGTTATGGAGTATAGTGACTCACAATTAGCAGCACCAAGGAATATAGGAAACAACCAAGATGTTAACACAAAAAGCGTGGTGCCTTTGAAATGCCCACATTTTGTATTCACGTTGTCAAAAGCAGTAGAACCACTTACATCTGTGTGACTGTTATTGATGGGGCTTATGATCAAAATTTAAATGCATACATCTACAAGAACGTGATCACAAATGGTAGAAAAGGTAGTGAGGCAGAAGAACTGACTTGGATAGGACCGGGAACAAAGGTACTACCATCTGAAACCCATCTGAGTAACCTATTTAACCTTGAAATTACCTTTGAACTTACTGATCGCACTAATACTTGAGCACAGATAGGTTGTCAGCCACGTAATTTGATATGCATCATGGTCACCGTGTACTTACATAGTCCAACAAAGACCAAGATATCGGACCTAAGAAGCTGTCAATTCGGGGTGCATGCATCATGAGTACTGCACATACTAGGACAAACAATGTAGAGACCCAAGTCCAAGGTCTGTTCTGTGGAGTCGTCAGGAACTCTGTATTTACTCGGTGAATGTTGCTTCCTTACCCAAACATATTTAATCTTCAAATAATATAAGTCAGCAGATTAAATGTGAAGAGTGAAGCATACCTCTTTCGAGAAGGTAAGGACTGGAGTGGTAATATTTCGGTGGTCGTTTCAGTATGAGTGTAACGACACGAAGGGCAATATCTCTCACGGTAATCATATATGACGGCAGTCACAACGGCAACTACATTTGTCTATACGGTTAGTGGATCATTCACTGAGAGTAAGGTCACCATACCGGATGCATAGTTATTCGTCTGAAGAAGTTCCAAAGCAGACTGTATATCAGAGGACATAAAGGCAACCAAGGACTCTGAAGCAGCACAGTCCCGCGGTGTAGCGAGCAAGGTTCGGGAGTCGACGGAAGGGACTGCATGTACTTATATCTCTAGGTGCGATCACCAACGTTCATAGTAAGGCGGTACGAGACAGAGGCACGGTCACATCATGATCAGAAGAAGGCAATGCAAGCGCTTTCGTTGG
>JBBPMA010000368.1:0-27388 GCA_038090075.1 Xanthoconium purpureum | reverse complement strand
TCACCCGATCTCCCTCCCAAGGGCTTCTTCAATTGTACTGTTGAGGTGAGCTGATAGTATAGCGGTCTAACCGTTCCTCAATATTTTCGTTACAAGGTGCTGCAAAAATTCAACAACCATGGCGATGTGACGACCATTTATGTCACGGATTACACGGCCAATGCCTTTGTTCACCCTGTGCAAGCTTCGTGGTGTCCGCCAGGGTTGTCTAACCGTGTTTTGCAGTGTGCAATGTGGGATGATGCAAGGAACATCGCAAAGATGATGAATCCTGGCGAATATTGGTACTTGCACAATGTTCGGGCAAAATGGAACCCTAGCAATCACATAGAGGGCACGATGCAGCTCGCCGAGAAGGTTGTTCAACTGGACGAAACGAAACTTGAAGCGCAGCCCCATCTCAGAGCTCTTCTAGCGTTAGTATTTCACGCTATAATGCTAGGACAAACTGACATCTTCTTCAGGAGAAAGGATGAGTTTGGATTAGATAAACACAACCTTGCCCCGGGACCAGCGACATCACATTCTTTCCCAGAAATGCTCCTCCAAGATGTGGAAGGGAGCACAACCTTCCTTACTTGCGTTGTCGAGGTATGTCATTTCCTCGGCATTTACTTGTATGCCCACGTCTTTCTGGTAGTTGCTCCACAACGATCTCAACTCGCGGGACGGCCATTTTATATATGTCACCGATTTCACATACAACCCTGACCTGTCAACCTCCACCTCAACAGCTGATTGGGCGCAGAATCTTGAACACCGCATATTGAAAATTAAGTTGGACGATTCGCAGGCCAAAGCCCCATTTGACCATCGGCCTGGTTCCATGTTCATCATCCGTAACCTACGCATCAAACGCTCGAATGCATCTGGTAGCATGTTTGGCTGCCTGGGTGGGGAAGATACACTCATCCACCCCCTACATGACTCGTCGAGCCAACATGCCCAGACGTTGCTGAGGTCGGTACATTCCTAATGACTCACCTGACTCTGCTCAGGTATCTGCGTAGGAATAAGGAAAAGTGGAAGAGAGAAAATATACTGGACAACCTGACCGCGTTGCCAAATGGGTCGCAGAAAGAGGCTCGTGTGCTGCTCAAATCATCATCAACTCTGCCGAACAACACCCCTTTACGAGATGTACTCTCGAGGCCTGCTCCGGACACGTTTAGAGTGCTAGCTCGTGTCGTGGACTTCTTTCCCTTCTCGCTCGAGGATGCCTGTGTGGTACGATGTACTAAATGTGAATCAAGGTGAATTTTCTGCGTTTCCAGGCATTTTCAGATGTTCATACCATTCGCAGCCCCCCGCCTTCCTTCAAACAATGTCCCCGTTGCGATAACATGGCCGAAACACATTGCAAATGGTTTTATCGCCTGTTCGTTCTACTTCGGGACGAGAATGATAGTGAACTTATCGTGTCTCTATCGGGGAAAGAGGTGCGTGTCCTTCATTGTTCCATACTCCAAATATAAAATTGTCTGTGTCAGTGCACCTTGTTGCAAGATGTCAATCCAACCGACTTCCATTGCGACCAGGTGGTATTCCGCAGGTTCCTTGCGAAACTCGACCCCATTTTGGGTAACTTGCGAGAGGTCCATGAAGCTTGGTCGAGAAACGAACATAAAGTCATTGAGTCGCCACTGATGACGTTCACCATTGAAAGTTGGAATATTGGTGACGAGAAAGGATGTGGTCTGCTTGAATGCAACCCCACGTGAAAGACCAAACTATGATTGTGCGAGCGTATATGAAGGTGTAACCTACTATAATTCGACTTGATATGTATATAACACGGTAATTGGGAGGGTGTATTAGGTTGACGAACGTAAATTCCAGTGGTCCACAGAACACATGCAAAGACTACTGTTTGTTTTGCCTCCACTTTGCTGTGAGCAGATCCCTAGTCTGATCACGCTCCGTTCGGGCAACGTGTAACTGCGCTCGGAAACACTGTACCTTGGCGCGTTCTTCCGCTACTTGAGCACGCAGCACCGATATCTCTTCTTCCTTGCGAATGTTATCGGCAATGAGATGCTGACGCTGTATCTCGAAGCGTGCCGCTTGCGAAGATACTGTACTCAAAGTGTGATCATAGGCGCTCATGATGGGCTTGAAGAGCTCGGCTAGTGGGTGTGAGGGTATATCCTCAGTGATCGTGGCAGCATGAAGGTCAACTTTGAACCGTTTCATTAGCACAGGATGATGTAGAGCCCTAGGTTCACTTACGAGTAGGTTCCACGGTCGTTAAATCCCTCGACTCTAGTGGAGTTATTGGGCGGGCGGGGCTTGATGGATCCGACAAACTCGCCACCTCCATATCGCTATCCTTGTCCTGAGCATCACATAAGGGCGTCCCTCCGTGTTGAGTATCTGGGCGTGGTCGTTTTGCAGGTTCTTGCAGATTACTTGGTTTGGAGCTTGGAGGCGTTTTCCGCTTCTTTGCGAGGGAACCTGGGTCAAGGATCAGTGAGTGAAGCAAAACGTCCTTTCCTGAGGTACCTTTAGCCTTATCGGTTACTTGTGTTTGGTCTGCACCCATAGCCAACGCGTATGCACGAAAGAAAACACCATGTGTGAGGGACGCGATTTCTCCCTTGTCCTTGTTGGTCGAGTGTTTGCAATACGTGTCCTTAGCTTCGAGTAGGTATGACGGGACCCAACATGAACATTCGTCCTCGAGATGCAACGTACAATGAGGGATTCCAAGAACGAATTGCTTCGTTTTGTCATCCCACAAAATCTTCGGGTACGAGTTCGTGTAGTCCACCATGACGACGTCTGAGTTCGCAGCCCACGAGAAGACATAAAGAATTGCACGACGGAATTGGACGAACCCTACAAAGCCGCTCCCGACCCCACGTCGATGAAGGAAGACATCTTTGGCATGCTCCTTGATAGGAATAAAGGCCCCTGATGGCACGATTACTTCGTCCATGACTTTGTCAGGTACAGGTTGACCAATCATATTGAACTCTTCAATTAATCGAAAATCCTCTGGCACCGATTCCGAGTATGGGTACATTTGCTTGGTTTGTGGGCCGTCAGAGCGTATCCGCTGCCAAGCAGCGCAAAATGCAGAGCGGTATGCAACATCGTGTCCACGCTTCGGGGAGAACATTTTGAAACTTCTGGGCTTGAGCTCGCCGCCTGCAGGTCTTGCCATTATGTCGCACGCAAGTTCAACAGCGAGTTCCGGTAGGTGGCAAAAGGTATACTGGATTGCCTCTCGAAGAAGATGCTGATAGCGTTGATAGAGAACATGGTCCTCCTTAACTTGAGAGGTTTCGGGACAGATTTCCAGAGTTCCGTGATAATTGATGCCAATGCGGGCTAGACCAGTTTGAGCGGAAGGGATAAGCTGTCCGCGATAATAGAAGAGCGGAACGTCTCCAGGAGTTTTGAAGAACTGAAATAGAGCGTTGGGAATCTTCCAGAGGCGGAATGGCTTGAATAAGCCGAAAGTGCCACAGAATACGGCTTCTGGAGTGGTATCGCTCGGAAGACCGACTATAACGATGGAAACCTCGTCAGATCTTATGACGGACTCTTCACGGAATAGGCCTTGTTGCACGTTGTTCTCGCATTTCACGGTAGGTTTGGGTCTAGACATGTTGTACATTATCCGTCGCTTCGACATCGAGGCCACCTCTATAGCAGCATCTTGCTCAGTCAGCGCTAGGGGTGATGATTGAAGCAATGTTGATCGAATCCAAGTTCATACTCACCTTTTTTCTCCCTTAAATCAGCTGGGGTGAACGGAAACAATTCATCGAGTTTGATGATGACTGAGGGCGAACAAGATGAGCATGCGGTCCTTTCCCAGCTCACTTCGCCAACGTCGTGCCCAACCCTGAAGGAGATGCCAAGGGAGGCACCTACATCCGACTGCGACTCCTGCCGCACCTTTTCCACGACCTCGTGGAGGAAACGTGTGGCAGTCATGAACCCCCTGCCATTTTGACCGGCCGCCCAGGGACTCTCGCGACTGGTAGATGCTCCAGGGATTACGAACGTAGCAGCAGAGGCATCCGAGTCCAGATGGTTATTGAAGAACGAGAGTGCGACGATTTTTGTAGCCTCGTGGCGCCAAACAACATTGCAGACGTCCAGGTCCGAAGTGTGTGGTGTCTGTTTGAGGGTATCGCGTGCAATTTTCGCGGAGACAACATACTCCGGTAACCAAGCTGGATCCATCTTGAGTCGGGAGCCATGTGGTCCGGCGAGAAGGCCAGGATACAAAGAGGAAATTTTATCTTTGAGGGCTTGTCTCGCTGCGCGATCAGCAGAGTCGTCCAAGCGAGAATGGACCCAGTCGGACCACTCAAGCGTTTCCATCTCCTTCAACACCTGACCGACCTGGTTCTGAACATATTCTCTGACGGCGAGGGATACGTCCATGTCTTGGTCGATGCAGCGCACAGAAACGCGCTCTTCTAAGAACTCACGTGACTAAAATCATAGCGTGACTAGTGACTACTGTGTGACAGACGCGTTCTGACGCGACACGAACGTCCACGAATACGTTTAAACATGTCTCTGCCAGTTGTCAAGATAGACGTCAACTACGACGAGGAACTCGGTGCGTGTGTTTTTACCAGCAAGCACTACCCACTCATCCGTCGCAGATAAAATATGCAACTTTCTCTCAACATATGTCGACCATGACAAGGATCTAGATCAGGATTTCGCGAATATTGCGCTGAGCGACGACGAGGACGACCAGCACGGTTCTCGGACAAAGAGACTCAAGTATATGCAGCAGCTGGTGAGCTTTTCCTAGTCTAGAATCTCACCCATTCTGACATCTGGTATTCAAGCAACGAGTCGCAAATCGTGAGCAGCAGATGCTGATCGTTGATCTTGAAGACATCCATCAGGCGAGAATTTGAGCTCCTTAGTTACTGACCACTAGTCTAACTATTACCTCCTACTGAAGCACGAGAAAACCGTTTCCGAACTCGTGGCCCGTATTCAAAACAATACCCGGCGCTATGTCCAACTATTCTGTGAAGCCATTGACAAACTTACGCCAACTCCAACAAAGGACATAAGCGAACACGATGAGGTCATCGATGTCATCCTCCACCAGCGACGAGAAAGGAACGAGCAAACTGAAGGAGTCCAGGAAGGCTTCCCCGACCATCTCTTGCGGCGGTTGTGCGTGTCGTCGTCGTCATCGTGTGGCATGCGTTTCATTAATTGCCACTCTAGTAACCTCTACTTTCAGCCTTTACGATCGGACATTGCGCTGGCCGTCCGCAACGTCAAGGGCGCTCACCTTGGGCGGCTCATTACTGTTCGTGGGATCGTCACTCGTGTCTCAGAAGTGAAACCTCTCCTTCTCGTGAACGCCTACACGTGCGACGTGTGTGGTTCAGAAACGTTCCAACAAATCTCGAGCAAAACATTTTCCCCAATCACTGACTGTCAGAACGAGAACGAGTGCAAAAAGAACAGCATCCGCGGGTCGCTACACATGCAAACGCGCGCTTGTCGCTTCAGTCCGTTCCAGGAGGTCAAGATCCAGGAAATGGTTGGCCCATTCTCTCGTTCTCTACTATTTGCTCAAGTTGTTGCAGGCGGACCAGGTGCCAGTTGGTCACATACCTCGATCAATGACAGTTCATGTGAATGGCAACCTTGTTCGCATGATGAATCCTGGAGATGTGGTTCATCTTGGAGGCATTTTCCTTCCCATTCCATACACTGGATATCAAGCCGTTCGAGCAGGGCTGCTCACCGATACGTACTTGGAAGTGCAATATATCCATCAGTTGAAGAAGCAATATAGCGACATGGAAATCACGCCACAGATACAGACACAAATTTCTGATATGCAACGCGACCCTGCGTTATATAACAAGCTCGCTCAAAGCATCGCTCCAGAGATTTATGGACACCAAGACGTGAAGAAGGCCCTTCTCCTGTTGCTGGTAGGAGGGGTCACGAAAACCATGGGTGACGGAATGAAGATTCGTGGCGACATCAACATATGTCTTATGGGTGACCCCGGTGTTGCCAAGTCACAATTACTCAAGTATATTTCGAAGGTCGCACCACGCGGTGTGTACACCACAGGCAAAGGTTCATCCGGCGTCGGTCTCACCGCTGCTGTTATGCGAGACCCAGTCACGGATGAGATGGTGCTTGGTGGGTGACATGGCCCTTGAAAAACGGTCTAAGCACTAACAAGAATGAGCTTAGAGGGGGGTGCTCTTGTGTTAGCTGACAACGGCATCTGTTGCATCGACGAGTTCGACAAAATGGAAGAAACTGATAGAACCGCCATCCACGAAGTAATGGAACAGCAAACGATTTCCATTTCCAAAGCCGGCATCTCAACCACTCTTAATGCTCGAACATCAATTCTCGCTGCTGCCAATCCGCTTTATGGACGCTACAACCCCAAAGTCTCTCCAGTGGAAAACATCAACCTGCCAGCGGCGCTCTTGTCGCGATTCGACCTCCTCTTCTTGATTCTCGACAAGCCAACGCGCGAAGATGACGAACGGTTAGCCCAGCATGTCACACACGTGCACATGCACAACACTCACCCCAAACTGGAGTACGATGTCATCGACCCTTCCTTGATGAGGTCAGCGTCCATGACATCGTTCCATTATACCCGTCGACGTTACTGATGCACGGAAATAGGCATTATATTGCTCAAGCACGCCTCAAGCGCCCTATCGTACCGCCCACGGTCTCGAGCTATATCGTGGATTCTTATGTACGTTTGCGCAAGCTCTCGAAAGACGAGGCAGCCCAGAAGAAATCCCATACATACACATCAGCACGTACATTGCTTGGCGTGCTCCGCCTTGCACAAGCGCTCGCACGCCTGCGGTTCGCAGACATCGTGGAGCACGGTGACGTCGACGAGGCACTTCGTCTGATGGAATGCAGCAAGGAGAGTTTGGAAGACGACGACGACAAGGAGTATGAACCCGACCGATCGGTCATCAGCCAGATCTTCCGGCTCATCAAGAACATGGCTGGGGAAGGTGGCGGCAAACGAAGAAAGAGACAGCGTAAACTCGGCAAAGGGCCTGGAGGCGAACGCGATATGGATATAGACTCGGGCGAAGATGACAACGACAACGATGGAGAGTTGGCTCTCATCGACGTGCGATCCAGGGTGTTGGGCGCTGGATATACTGAGGCGCAACTCAATGATACTATCGCTGAGGTAAGTTGCCGTTTCCTGCTCCATATGGTGCGTCATTCATCATCATTGCACCTAGTATGAATCTATAGATGTCTGGGCACGCGTTGCAAATGGCTCAAAGCTGCGTTTCATCAATGTGTAAGGAAAGCTCCCAACGGTTTGTGTCTTGCTTTTGTGCTGTGTTTTCGGTTGTACTGTCGTTGATATATGCAAAAATATGTCCATAAATACAATGCGTCGAGCTATCCCGAGTGTTCTTGAGAGGCGTGTTCCCAACTAGACCCACTACCGCTCCCGGGACTTGTAGATCCCTCCTCCGGCGGACGAGGATCATCTCGATACCTCGAAGCTGGCTCCGCAGAGGCAGGGTCATCGTCATTCAAAAATTCGGAATGAAACCCGAACCCTGCCTCTTGATATTCATGGAAGGATTGGCCAGGGTGGAGCATAGTCTCTTCGTCCGCGTCGTCGTCGTCATCGGATACTTCTCCGAATGCGTCGTACAATTCCTTCGCCCTCGGTCTCGGGCGTGCCCCACTTCTGGAAACAGAACTCAGTGGGAGGTCGGAATCCGCAAGGGACGAATATGCGGCACGCCGCCTTGCGCGTCTCCAGAAAAAGATGCCGGTGCCAATGGCAAAGAGAACCACGACACCAATAGCAACAAAGAACCACACGGAATTGGAAAGGAGGTTTGACAGGCCGGAAAACCAGCCTTCGTCCGGAGTGGGGGTCACGCTGGGTGTCAGAGAGGATCCCGGGAAGGCGGGACGGTCAGCCTCGCCCTCTGCCGTGTCGTGGTCGCTTGGGAGGCCTGATGTAGGTTTGGGGTATGTTTTGGTGACAGAAGGGGTGGGGGTTTCAACGGACTCTGACTCTTCCAGAGATGGGAGTATTACATCGTTGGTGGGGAGAAGGTACGTCTTGGCTTGGGCAGGATCGATGGTAGAACCCCAGAACATAAGCTGCCAACCGTGGAATGTTCCATTGTGCTTCGGGTCTGACTGATCAGAGACCCTGATAGTCCAGTCACCAACCGGGTTCTCGCCCCTTTCGTTCGAGTCAACGACCGAGTTTCGAGTGGAAAAGGAAACTTACCAATGCTTGACGGTCATGAACCGCCAGCCTTTAAATCCAGTGTCCGCATAATCTTGCTTGCGCACTGCAGCCAAGATACTCTTTATGCCATTGGGGCTGACGAGTTCCACTTCCACGTCACCTCGCTTAGAATGAGAAATCCATACGGTGATGGTCAAATGTTCGAGCGTTTCAAAATTATGCTCGAGCAGCATATCGTTTGTGAGGGTGAATGTGCTATTAACCCCGCCTGCGGGGATGAGCACCCCTCCGGTCATGGTACCTTCTGGGTCCGATAGGGAACCGTTATTGAGCTGGATCGCAGACGGATGGAACCAAGCTTGGGGCTTGACAAGTTCCCAGTTCTGCGCGGCTGTGACGAAGGCGTATGCGTTGAGCTGACCGTAGCCGTATTTGTAGCTGTATGGCCTGCCGGATGTTGTCTTTTCCCAGTCTGGATCTTCGGGATTGATCATTTGGGCTGATTGAACACACAGATGCTGGACGTCACGCCAAGTAAGGTCAGGTCTTGTGGAGTGGTGTGAGAGAGGTAAGCGGACGAGCGGGGAGACTGACCTGACTTGAAGAGCAAGGGCAATGACACCTGCCGCGTTTGGCGCCGCGGCGGAGGTGCCACCATGACTGGATGAACAGGCGTTTTCACCCACGTCGGTGGTGACCTGGAAAAGGGTGAGAGGAGGAGAGAGGAGGGAAGAGGGAAGTACGGACAATGTTCTTTCCGCTACCTGAGCTGTATGCAACGACCAAGTTGGCTGCACAGGGTTCTGAGTAGAAAGGATGGAGGCCCCTGTAATCTACGGCGGAAACGGTGACGGAGTAGATGCTGTTGGTATAGCCGTCAAAGTTGCACTGGTCACCGGACGCGGCGCCGTTACCGCTGGCGAATACGAATATGGAGCCTTTTCCGTCTCTGCCGTTTTGCACGCCGTTGAGGAAGGCCTTGTGGATGATGTAGCTTGGACCCTCCATGGACTTGCCGTCGTCTGGTGGGCCCCAGCTGCAGGAATAAATATCGACGTCATGGAAGCCATAGTTGAGGGCTGCGGCTTCGTCGACGTCGGAGATCGGACCGGAGAGGATGCGGACGCCTGCTACCTTTGCCTCGTAGGCGAGGCCGACACCGCAGACGTCGTTCTTTGCGGCAGCGATTTGGCCGGCGCAGCGGGTACCGTGGCGGTCGTCTGCCAGGACCGGTTTTGGGAGCGCAGTGTGGTCGTTGAAGTCGTAAGAGTGCTCTGCATCCTGGGGGATGTGAGAAGGGGACGGGACGGGAAGAGGAAGACATACAAAGTTGTCTGCGAGGTCCTTGCTCTCGTAGTCGATGCCGTCGTCGACAAGGGAAGCGATGACGCCCTTTCCTGTGATGCCGAGTTCCCAGAGGCCTGTGACGTTCATCGAGTGTTGTGGGAACTCTTCGTTGACAATGTGCCATTGCTGGGTGAAGAGCGGATCAGTGAAGCCGAGACGGGCAGCGATTGCGGCAGCGGACGTGTCCGGGGTGACCGGGGGCGGGGCGCGCTTTGCTCGCTGGCGGGGTAGCTGGTGCTCGAGCAGGTTGACGGCAGCGAGGAAGCGGCGGGCACGGTCGTCACGGGGCTGAGTGCGGAGGGCGTTATAGCGGGCGATGACATGTGGGTGGGAGTGTTTCGGAGCACGGAGGAGCCATGCATCACCGAGCTCGCCGACCTGGCCGACAAGCTGGACTCCGTGGCCGAGCTCGGCGGCGCACTCGGCGACGGAGGGGGCGGACGGGCCGGGTCTGTGGTCGAGCAGAAAGTAGTCGAATGTCACATGATCACGTTTGGCGGGGACGGTGTGGGCGGCGACGAGCAGGGGCGCAACGAGCACGCCGAGGACGACGACGATGCGTGTCATCAGCAACAGTGTGGGGTCACGTGCGCGTAGCATCTATTGGTTGACCCGTTTCGGAAATGTCCCTTTTGGATTTCAACAAATGGCCATCGCGAGGAAACGCACGCGTCGCGCCATCTCAGACAGCGGCGACGACGACCGCTCCCCTCCCCCGCCACCACGCAGGTCGTCCCCAGACCACCCCGTCCTCCACGTCCCTGCAGAGCACGAGTTCAAGGAGGGGCCCGACGTCCAGATCATCGGCGAAGCTGACCCACTCGACAATGCACGCGACGACGACGTCCCCGTCCGCGTCCTCACCGACTTTGCCATATACGACAACACCTCCCTCCATCTCGTCCCCGTCGCCACCCTCCTCCAGCTTGCCCCCGACTCAGACTGCTTCTCTGCTGCCGGATGCGTCAAGGCTTGGATAGACAACGAGGACGAAGATGATGACGAAGAAGAAGAAGAAGACGAAGACGAAGACGAAGACGACGACGACGACGACGACAAGGACAAAGAGGACGCAGAGTGCGAAAATAGCCGCGACCCAGCCGCCGAGGACGGCATACAACGCCTCGAACTCACCCCCATCAAGAGGTTCTCCTTCCACGACCTCAAAAAGTGCCGCCGCCGTCTCGACAGGTACCCGTCTTCTCTCCCTCCAGACCCCGTCTCACCTCCCACAGTAATATCTACATCCTCACCCAGTATGCTTGGTACATCCTCGACGTACCCTCGCCACTCTACAAGCCTTTCTATATCAGCTTTTGGCTCAAGCACCGCGTCCTTCACCTCGTCGTTTCCTTCGCCATATCTCATCCAAGGTTCAGCTACGATGACTTTATTCGCTCCCTGGATGTCACTCCTACCTCTGGTGACGACGTCACAATCTGCCTCAAAATCCTTGGCAGGAGCATCACAGAAGACGACGTCGAGTCCGAAGATGTCGTATGTGTGTTTCTTGCCTCGTCTGCTTTTTTCTTCACCTCTTGTCCCTAGAAATCATACTTGCTAGGTATGCTCTACGACCTCCACGAAAATGGTCACATCAACATCCGTCGTACCCCTTTGTTCCGCTCCCTCTTGGGTCATCAGATCTCATACGGGCCCGAACCCGATACAGCGTCTTCCAGTTCATCTCGCTCTCGCCCGTTGTCACGTACAGCTGACCTCGAGCTTCGGGTCCTCGAACACCGCAACCAAACTGTCGTCACCCCAGTCGTTGCTCGCGTCACAAAGTTGCTTTTCGAACAAAACATAAAGCTTGCAAACATCCCAGCTCAAGACGACTTTGACATGGATGCACCACAGCCTGTCCACGCCTCTCTTGTCCACCTTGCGAACCCCGACTCCGTCAAATGGGGCCTTCCCACAGACCACCCGGGTTATTATCAATCAGTTTGCGTCGACGGTGTTGTTTATTCCGTGCGTTTGTCAGTGCTCCCGTGTCCCCCCTGCTCACCTCGCCCCTAGATTGGCGATGCCGTTATGGTCGAGCCCGGCATAGATGAGAACAAAGCTCGCGCAAAGAGCTACAACCATGAACCTGCTCAATCGTCCAATTCACTTGCCAATTCTCGCTGGTAAGCCACCCATTCGTACTCGGTCCACCTCGTCAATAAAACCCGCCCCAGGTTCTGTCGCATATGCTATCTTTTCGAGGATGAGCGGGGCCGCAAAATGTTCCACGGCCAGTGGCTCACCCACAGTTCAAAGACCATTCTTCAAGAGCTCGGCCATTCTCAGGCTCTCTATCTAATGTTAACAGATTGTGAAGATATTCACATTGACGCGATATCACAGAAATGCAATGTCCGGGAACTTGACCCAGATGCTCCCGAGCCAATCGATGGGAACGCATCAGAAGAGAACGATTTCTTCACTGGGTACGCGTTTCTATGCCTCCGTCTACTTACTCTCTAATGCCACCTCGCCAGTTTGTTGTATAACAGTGCAGACGCGTCCTTCGTGTCGCTTTCCGATGAACAAAGAATGCGTGTATTCGCTCACTGTGACACCCATCAACAGTGTCTCTCCTGTGGCTTTCAAGCAGTGCAATCAAGCATTGCTCATCCTCGTCCTCTCCCAGGTGGCGGATTCGCCCAACATGAATTCACGTATCACGTCCACGATTTCGTCTACATCAAGCGTAAACAAGCACACACTGTTTACAGAATCGGTCAGATCATAAAGCTCAAGGCAATGAAGGTCCCGATCGAATTGACAGTTCGACTGTTCGGGAGGTATGATGACGTGGTAAGGAGGGAGAAAGCGGAAGGCCAGCATAGTTTATTACCATCTGATGACGTGAGTCCCTTTCAGTCGGGTGTTATGTTTGCTGATCGTCCGTGCAGCGTAGACTTTTCAAAACAGACGAGGTACAGATTGTACATGATGAGGACTTGCAGGGCCAATGCTACGTAGTTCATAACCGGGACATGGATGCAATTGACGAGTGGGTGGTGCATGATGACCACTACTATGTCAATCAACAAGCTTGCTCGTTGAAACCCAAGTCTCTTAACGAACTCAAAGATTGGCCACCGAGCGAATTCAGACCCTGTAAAAAGTGTCATGAAGAAAGGGAAGAACTTTTGGAACGGCAGAGTCTACTCCTCCAAAGACATGGTCGTCTGCGAGGGCTGGAGTTGTTTAGTGGTAAGACTTTTACACGTCGGTTTTATTATCATCCTGAATTTGGATTGCAGGTGCTGGCGGTCTTGGGACCGGTTTCGATCTGTCCGGTTTCGTGGAGACTCGATGGGCGATCGAATTTTCACCCAGTGCAGCACGAACCTACAAGTGAGGTTGAGTTGGCGCCCCGTCTCTCTCGGACTCACGAATGTCTTGCGCAGGTGCAATCATCCAGACACCATCGTTTACAACCAATGTACTAATCTGTGTTTACAACATGCAATCGATATCCAAGAAAATAAGAGACCCAAGCCGCTACTCTCATTAGACGATAAGAAACCGTTACCTCTCATGCCAAAGCCAGGTGAAGTGGACTTCGTCTATGGTGGTACGTGACTTATGGTTGTCTCCGTGCCTGAAATGAGTAAAGACAGGTCGTCAGGTCCTCCATGTCAGAGCTTTTCGCTCATGAACCACAACAAGGTAAGGTGAAGAATACATGAGTTATATTACGCCTGACGACTTGAGTTAACAGAAAGAATTCGATATACGGTAGCTGGGTCACTCGTCCCATCAACCGATCGATGATCTCATGTCTTTTATATAGGAGCACGCTTCCATGCAACATGCTCGCCTACGTCGAGTTTTACCGGCCGTCATATGTACTCATTGAAAACGTCTACGGAATTCTGTGTCACAACCAAAAGACCACATCGAAGAAGAATGGCATACAAGTTGCCGTTCCAAAACTTATTCAGCGTGCTTTGGCCTCCATCGGGTACTGGCCTTTCGTCCCCTAATCATCGAGATAGCGTTTGATGACCCACAGATACCAATGCAAATTTGCCATCCTCCAGGCCTCCCAGTATGGTGCACCTCAAGGCCGCAAGCGAGTCATTTTCTGGGGAGCACGTTCTGACGTGTTGATACCAGAATGGCCGATTCCGACACATTGTTCTCCAATCAAACTGATTCGTACTGGGCTGCCAACGGGCTCCGTTTTACCTCCCATCATAAGGAACAAGTGTGAAGGGGGTTTAGAAGACGATCGGTCCGCGCCGCTGCACTTTGTCACTATCGACGAAGCAATCGGAGATTTGGCATGTGTTCATTGATGAATGTGCTGCAGAGGTCATTCTCACATTAACGGTGTTTTCACCAGCCTCCTTTCGACTGGTCTGTACTTTTGCCGCGCGAATTGTCCATTACTGAGGTCTTTGACACCCAGGGTTAACCCACATGTCACTATGAAGGCCACAACGCAGGACAAGAGGGAAGCACGAGAGCGCAAGGATGTTCTTAAAATCCCCGCCTTCTGTCCCCTTGAAGTTTCCAAACCCCGCTTCGTTGGCTTCTCGCAGCCACGTAAACACAGTTCCGAGCCATTGACACGATATCAAAAATGGATGCGCCAAGGCGCAGATGGCAACATCAATCAAGACCTGAAATATCATTACTCGAGACGATGGCGTGCCAATGTAGCAGAACGGTAAATACTCGCTGCTCGCAGGTTTTACCAACCGTTGTTCGATTTTATAGTGTTTGCGCCGTACCGCTGGTTGCTGGAGCAAATCAGTTCAGTAAGTCGATCGTTGTACCATCGGGAAAATGTTCAACTGGAATGTTCTCAAGCTCTGCCGGCAAAGCTGCGGATGGAACTTGCAAAACGGAAGGAGGCAGAGACGAAGTACGCGTGTATGTGTGGAACGTCTCTGTCTCTACTTCTGCTCAATTCCCTTGTAGCCCTTTACAAGCGCCTAGATGCTGACCATGTGTTCGCAACTGCGTTGACCACTGTCGCACCAAACAATAAGGGCGGCACGGTCCTCCACCCGTCCGTGAGTGCTCCTATTGCACAAGGAAGACAGGTGACCCAACGAGCTTTTAGCAAAAACGGATTCTCACCGTTCAAGAGTGCGCTCGAGCCCAAGGATTCCCTGATCATTATGAATTCTTGTCTGTTAATGATGCTCCAGCGAAAATTGTAGCAGACGTAGGCGGCCCTATTTCTGTCTGCCATGTCACCTAACTTGAACTTTGTCTAGCAACTTCGGCAAATTGGTAATGCTGTCCCTGTTCCTTTGGCTTATGCTCTAGGTAAATCGTTGGGCCAAACGCTGCTCAAAATGTGGGACGAGGAGGATAGGGAAGGAAGCCCAGAAGTGTAAAGTCGATGTGCCATTTGATGTCAAGATTATTCGTAATGTATGTTGTCAATGCCCGCAACACAAGTCATCCAACAAACCAATGTACCACACCCAAAGTACATCGAAATCAGCAGAGTACGTAACAAGAGGAACCGTAATGGTTTACCTGACAACAATAGAAATGATCACAATGAATAGATGCATCGATAGGGTATTATAAAACTGGGTATTGCAGTCCCATGAGATTAAGAAGCATTATTACATTAATAACCGCGTTGTAACTTGGGATCTAGGAGGTGGAACTGGGCGATGAGGGATGCGCTGTGAAGATGCGGCAGTGAGGGCCGAAGCACGTCGTGCCAACTGGACCCTCCGAAGTTCTTCGTCGATCCGCCACATGCCTTTGACAAACGCGTCGCGGTCAAGGAATCCAGTGCATTGAGGATCGCAGTCGTTCCTTGCAGACAGCATTCATATGAAATCAACAAAGCAATCAAAAAGATGTGTTCTTACCATATACTCCTAAGCTTTTGGCGATCGAGGCGTGAGGTACTCCATATGTACTTGACGATCCGTCCGTTTAGTTTCTCAAGGGGGACGGAAAATGACTGCTCTTCTTCCTCGCTGTCACTTTCTTCAGGCTTCTCTTCCAAAGACAAGGCAACATGGTCTTCTGAATGGGTGATGAGGTCTACCGACAAACCACGCCATCCAGTTGCCTGTCTGCCCTTTTTGACGGAGGGAGGCGGTGTCGAAAGCTGTTTGGTTTTTCGTATCCTCTTTTCCACTTTTCGTCGGCCTTTCACTGCACTGTCGAAGAGAGACTCGTATCGCGATCGGGCAGCGGGAGGGACCGGTGTTGGTCGGAGAAGAGGTGAGGATTTCGCACTGCCTGCAAACTGTGCGCTGTTCCGCGTGCTGATGCTTGTCCGTGATGTAGTGGTAACGTTACTTAGAATAGAGGATCGGTCAGACGTAGATGCAGAGGTGGAGATGACGGAAGCCCGCGAGGAAGAGGGTTGGGAACGTGGTTGGTAAGGTCGCGGCGGTGGGGGGCGGCGCGTCTTCGTAGTGACTGTGGTCGAAGAAGATGACCCCGAGGTCGAGCGAGCGAGCGGTTTGGGTGGAACAACCGGCACGATCTTCGTGGCTGGTCGATTAGGTGGGCAGGGTGGCTCGCGTTTGACAGAAGTCTTTGACTTATTGATGCCTTGTTCCCAGCCAAAGGGCATGGCTATCGAAGGGCTGGGTGCAGATATAGCTGAAACATGCTCAAATGACTCTGCGATGCTGGCGGAGTCGATATCCGTGGCGATGCTCTCCACATCGAAAGTGAACGACGGTGGTCTGTTGCTTATTTTAGGACTGTGGATCTCGATGTTGCTCCCATCTGATGAGAGGGAGACAGAGTGGAAAGAAGAGATGGAGGATGCGGAAGTATGTCCCACGCGAGCTGCGCCGAACTTGTGTGCACCTGGTGGGTAGGTATGTTCGATCGTCAGAGAGTCCGAACGACCCGGAGGGCGTAATGAAGCGCCAGTCTCGCTGCCTGCGGATACCGAGCGCTGAGTGGGTGCACGATCGGTAGTATCGCTGGACGTCTTTCGCGGAGGAAGAGGAGGGCGTGGTTTGGGGGGCGGTGATTCGAAGTTGATGAGTGGCGTTGATGAATTCGGAGCGCCGGAAGTTGGGGGCTTTCTTGAGGGAGAGGGAGTTCGACTCGACCCGCGAACGCCATTCGACTTGCCAATGCCAGCAGTGAGCGTGGGACGAAGTACAGAAGGTGGCTCGACTGGGCCGTCCTCGACGATCCAGTCCTTCAAGTCAATCAACGAGGTCTGAGAAACAAGACTCGGTGTCGACGGTGCAGGTGAACTCGATCTATTGGAAGAAGCTGCGGTCACGAGCGGAACGATGGGATGGAACGCGCTAGCGGTGGGTGAAATCGGGGATTCTAGAAGATTGGACGCAAGCTTGGTACTGCCTGCTGTCACCTTTGGGGTCGAGAGCGTCGTTGTGGTGGTGGGCGTCGTTGTGGACGACGAGGACGACAGTGCCTCGAACGCCTGGATTCTTGACTGGAGAGACACAGAGGGCATGGCAGATGTCGAGCTCGAAAACCTCTCACCGCCCTAAGTGCAAGCCACACGTGATCCATATCCTGCTCCTTGGTCATGTGTCCTGCTTCCCGCGTAGGAAGCATGAATGTCCATGGGCGGACCGCTTCCTCGTTTATGACCAGTATCCCGCAACATGTCCGACGAACTCTATGCCGTTGCAGGTAACATATCCTTCCAAGCTCAGAACATCTCTTATATACCCGCTAGACTTTTGCCTGATCCCGATGGGAACAAGCGGGCCATCCGTAAGCGCTCCGTGTTCACTCTCAAAGAATCCAACAACCACAGCCCTCGTGACAGGTTGCCGAACACATCGCCGTATGTCATAAAATACTCGAAGAGTCTGGGCTCAAGTTTGAGGTCTGTGCGCGTCGCATTCTCCGATATAGCCCTAACTTCGATGCCCGCAGATGCAGTAAGCATTCGTCCCATGCCGACAAAACACATCGCTGAAGACTCCTCTCTAGTGGCTACGGTACCAACTTAGGTTCGTGTCCAAATCCATATGAACGGCATGCCACTAACTAGAACGCAGAGGGTCCGTGGTCAGAGGTCACCAAGGCCGTCTACGATTGCCATGCGGCTGTTCACGCCAATGGCGTATCCCGCATTGCGACAGACATCCGTATTGGCACCCGCACAGACCGAGAGATCGTCCCCGGTCAAGGAAATAAAGGCAAAGTCCAGCGTGTTCAAGAGATTTTGGGGAGAAAGGGAAACAGCCTCTTTTAAGTACCAGTTCCTTTTGTCTATGCATGTAACAACACCGCGCCGACTGATGTGTGAGACGTTCTATATCATTAGTGTGCCAACTACTTTACATGGCAGGAACGGGCCCTCTCGGGCCCTTGGCAGTATAAATCTGCGCCAGCAGCCCGAGGACGCCACCATCCTCCAGTTCCTCGTCATCATTGACACCCTCTTGTTGTGATTCGTATGGTTTTGTTCCATTGGCATTACCATCCACATACGAATCTCCCAAGGTGCTGTCCACCCCACCATCAGCGGCACGATCTTCGTTTCGTATAGAGGGCAGTGCCGGTGGAGGCAGAATACTCCCTTGAGAGTCACCAAGCACGGCTGTCTGAGCCATCCCAATACCCTGGCTGCCCAGAGAAGACACAGCCATCCCCGACTGCCAGGCTGTGGACCCTGCGACTCCACCTCCACCGACAAGTACACTTCCCCCGCCGTGTCTCCGTCGAAAGGCTAAATGCTGGCTCTGTTGAAGTGCTCGATCATATTCTTGTGCGCGCTCTGTGAGATCCTTTTTGCCGTCGTTCAGTAAGACCGTGTTGTCTAGACCAGTTCTAGAAGCGGTGAGGACACGTCGACGAGCACTGATGTCTGCAAGACGGCTTAGGTAGAGAGAACCAGCGGGATCGGAGGGGTTCCAATCTGGATTGGCAGCTTTAAAGTTGAGAAAACTCTTCTCCATCTTCCCCTCCCGAGAAAGCATTCTTTCATCTTGAATTTTGGTTGGTGCACCAAACTGTAAGACTCACGGATCAGATATCCTGTGGATGTGACGGAAGTGTAACAACGTGCGAACCTTGACATTACCGTGCCGTTTGAAGTCAAACTCTGCGAAACTGCAGATATATCCGCGGCCGGGGATCCATACTGTGAAGTCGTGGAAGAAGTCGATAATATCGGGTGCACAAGGTGGGAGGGAGAACCATAGTACGAATGGCGTTGTGACCACAGAGATAATCTCTTGCAAGAAAATAGTAATTTTGAGCGTGAATAACTCCCCGAACTCTTGATGGACCTGATTGCGACTGTAATTAACGAAAGGTAGCGCACGAGGAGAGTCTGTTCTGCTGACCTGCTTTGCGTGAAGTTGGTCCTTCCATTCATCCGGCATGTAGTGAGTATACTGGATAACTTCCGTCATGAGCAGCTCTGGGTCAAAAACTCTGTTTTCTTCTGGTATCATTCCTCGCGCGACACCAAGTATGGAAGCGAACACTGTGATGTAGAAGAGGACTGTCCGGTGTGGCGTGACTTCGAAGTGAATAGCCAACTCGGGATCGAGAACAGATACAAGGACGAGCACAGCAGCGAATGACCCCGCGACAAATGCAACAAAGCTGGGGAGACAAATCAACAAACGGGAATGTCTTGAATGCCACACTTACCGCATGATGATTGCGATCTTTTCGTTCGGAAATTGACCAATGTAGATGTTGGCCAAGGGGCAGGATTCATCCAGTCTACGAGTAAATAGGTGAGACAATTCATTGAATTCGCGGAATTTCCACTGTGCGAACGGCGTATAACGTCGACTGCCGATCGAAGAAGGATTATTGCGATATTCCTACTCGAAATGGTAGGTAAAGTTTCCCTTGAACTTCAAAAGCGGTACATACGTCAAAATACCGGAAGAATGAGTACATGATCATGTACAGGACGATGAATGGTGCGAAAATCGCATTCAGCATGCCCATGAAGACGAAACGCCGCCGCAGACTAGAGGAATCTGAGTTGTCGGGAGCGCAAGAACCGCACAATGGAATTACGCACCCTTCAATCAGGGCGGCACGATTTTTATTCTTCAAGAACACTTTCCTGACGCGACCTCGAGAGTCAAAGAGGTACTCCATCAAGCAGAACCTCAGATTCCACTCTAATACTTTCGTGAGAGTTCTCCCTTTGCTTACATCACCGGCCCGATATAAGATCCTCTTCAATGCAGGAGGCAGAGGCACGCAAAGGTCCAATAACTCCTTGTTAAATAACGCGATCAGGTAATTCTCTTGACGCATGATTCGGTTCGCAATGTCATGTGCGTCAAGAGAGGCCGTGGCCGGCGTTGCAACATGATTGCTGGCGGTTGAGGAGATGGCAGTGATAGGGTTCTCTTCGCGAATGGCACCTATCCGACGAACTATTTCAGGCCATGAGATCGTTTGGATATCGGCCTGCATGAATCAACAAGACAATAAGCACAGCATGCGATAGAAAGGATGGAAATTTTCACATCTGGTATGCGGAGTAAATGAGTGCAGAAGTTATACATGTCCACTAGGCGCACGACTTCAAATGCGAACGATATGATTTGCCAGATGTAAAATGCAGTAAAGAGCAAGAAAAATAGCAAGGTCACGCCAGAGAACCTAGAACTCTCAGATCAGAAAAGTCATGATACATGGTGTGGGGAAACAGACCTGGCAACACAACGACCAATGACAGCCTCAGAAAGATTGGTGACTTTATCGCGGGTTATGCGGCTGTAGTCGACACACCCTAACAAGAATGTCGAGAAGGCAATGACAAACCCGACTGTGCTGCGTGCTCACCGTCAGTCTCGACATACAGAATACACCATGAAGTGCTGACAGGATGTTGAGCCCCCGAGTGAGGGCTATTGAATAGATCCCCTTCCCTTCGTAGTAAAGATAGACCTCTTGCAAGAATGCGTCGAGATTGTAGACATTGACCCAATTCCAGAGAGCACGTTCGTAGGCATCTAAGCCGCGTAGAGGTTTGGGAGAAGTTGGTTGGTCTGGTAGGGGCTGCGGTGGCAGATCGACATCCACTTCAGACGGTCGAGGGGGTATTGATACCGGGGGCGAGAGATGACCTTCGCGTGGAAGGGACCTCGCCGAGGTCGAGTGCAGCGGTTGTGAACGAACCTTTACTTTGTTCGGTGTGCTCGCGCTGGGCGGTGAAGGCTTGCGCGGCGAACGGGATGCTTCGATCATAAAGCTCTGCGGAACCTCGTCGTCGGACGCATCCCGCTCGTACGGCCTATCTTCGCGGCGTATATTTGGTCGCAGAGGGTTCATTTCCGCGAGGTCAACATCAGTCTCCCATGAGACCTTGCGTTTTCCCTGCGTCTTGAAGACGTTCCTGGAACGGGTGGTAGATGGCGGAATTGCATGGCCAGCTTCCAGGTCATGTTCTCCGGTGGTCTCACTTTCGTTGTCCTCTTCCATCACAGGGGATTGACTGGCTTGCGTGTAGCCTTGATAGGTCCGCATTGGATTGAGGATATTGAGAAACGGCTGGGAGGTCGAGAGCGTTGTTCGCGATGAGGAGGGACGCGTCGGCGAGCGTAGCTTTGTGTTGTACATGACCACAGGATCGGCCAAGCTCGTCCAGAACGGCGACGTTTGTTATTCAGAGGCGTGACACTTTGTGACACTGGGTTACTACTAGTAGTACAAACTGACAACATATCCTTGCTCAGATCCTACACCTTGCCCACAACGTTCAGGCTGCTGGCAGCCTTTATGACTGCCTGTAAGCCGGACGCAGTAATGTCAGAGTCGCTGCCCACACCCCATGCAGACTCTTTTTTGTCCCTTCCCTCAACCTCATAGACCAACTCCACGAAAGAGACGGCCTTCACATCGGCACCCTCGCCTACCGAGTGCTCGGTATACTCCCTGATCTCGAGAGTCCCTTGAATCTGGGTGTGCAGCGCAGCCACAGCTGCAGATAATGGCCCATTTCCCTCTCCAGAAACGTTTCGCACCTTGCCGTCGACGAGCAACTGCGCCGTAATTTGACGCCGTCCAGCAACGTCTGACTTGACAAGGTCGAATGTCTGCAGCTCGAATCGGTATGATTTGACAGTCTCGTAGCCATATCTCTCTGTGAACAACTTCGTCAAGTCCTCGTAGGAAATCTGTCCGCCCGAGTCCCGGGTGACTCGCTGTACGACTTCAAAGAATGCACTTTGGAGCCGGCGGGGAAGTTGTAACTTCAAAGAATTGACGATCGCGTTCGCTACGTCCGCTTGACCTGACGTCGAGTCGAAGCCGATACTCAGTTTCAGCTCGGGTAAGGGCTGGTCACCAATGGCGCTGTTTACGGCACTAAGGACTGCACGTAAACCAGACGCAGCAATATCGGAATCGACCCCCACACCCCACCACGACTGCGAAGCACTCCGTGTCTCCTTGATACTGTTTCCAGTGGCGACGAGTTCTATGTACGAGGCTGCTTTGGCAGTCTGACCATCACCAATGGTATGTTCGGTATACTCCCGTAGAGTCAGATCGATATCAAGATGACTGTGTAGGGCGTTGAGCAGAGCAGAAATTGGTCCGTTCCCGTCTCCTCGTATGACTCGGAGCATGCCGTCAACAGACAACGTGCCGTCAAACCGGCGGCGTTCGTCCGCAGCCTCATCGGTGTCACATGGTTCCGATGATGGTTCAACGGTGATAGAAAAAGTTTTGAGCACCAATCTCCCCTCGTACTTCGGTCCTCCAAAGTGATATGTGCTGCGGAAAGTCGCCGTGATATCATCTACTGTCATTTCTCTTGCCTCGCGATCCGCGATGGCCTGAATGATCTGGTAAAACGCGATTTGCATCTTGCGGGGGAGGTCGAGATTGAGGTGTTGTTTGACAAGGTAGGCGACACCTCCTTTTCCAGATTGCGAATTGACGCGGATGACAGCCTCGTAGCTGCACCCGAGATCGGCGGGATCGAGCGGTAGGTAAGGCATGTCCCATATTTGTGCCTCGCCGTTTGCAAAATTTTGAGCATGACGTTGTGCCTGTGCCTCGAAACCCTTCTTGATGGCATCCTGGTGTGAACCAGAGAACGCAGTGAAGACCAACTCGCCAGCGTAGGGGTGACGGGGGTGTACAGGAAGGTCATTGCATTGCGTGACGATGTCGATGATGCTCTGGATATCGCTAAAATCCAGGTGAGGATGGATGCCTTGAGTGTAGAGATTGAGCGCAAGGTTGACAATGTCGACGTTTCCCGTGCGTTCACCGTTGCCGAACAAGCAACCTTCTATTCGATCCGCGCCCGCAAGAACGGCAAGCTCGGCAGCTGCGATACCAGTTCCACGATCGTTGTGGGGGTGCAAGCTGACAACTATTTTTTCGCGTTCTGAGATATGAGTGCAGAAATACTCAATCTGAATAGGGTGTCAAAGCAATCCAGAGTGGAAGCCACGACAGGAGACTTGCCTGGTCTGCGTAGTGGTTAGGTGGTCCCACTTCCACGGTCGCAGGTAGATTGAAGATTATTCGCTGATCGCCTGTGGCAGCTTTTCCCCAAGAAGTCTTGACTGCTTCGCAAATAGCAACCGAGAACTCGACTTCGGTTTGAGTAAACGTCTCTGGGCTGTATTCGTACTGGAACGTAGTGCCATGAGAGGCCGCATACTGATTTGTTAGTTCGCGAACGAGATTAGTATGGTGTACTGCGAGGTCGATTGTTTGTTCTTTCGAGTTCTTGAAGACGACGTTGCGGAAAATGGGGGAAGTTGCGTTGTACATGTGAATGATGACATGTTTCGCGCCTGCCACAGAATCAAACGTCCGCCTTATGAGATCCTCGCGAGCGGGGGTCAAGACCTAAACAAGACGGGGATGAGTGCGAGTTGCTGAATAGCCCCGAATTTTCACGAACCTGAATCCAGACATCGTCCGGAATTTCGTCGTGCTCTATGAGGTATCGAACAAAGGCAAAATCGGTATCACTGGCAGCTGGGTACGCGACTTCGATCTCCTTGAAGCCACATTTTACCAGCAATCTGAAGAAGACGAGTTTTTGATCCCCTGTCATGGGGTTTGCGAGGGCTTGATTTCCATCGCGGAGGTCTGTGGACAGCCAAATGGGAGCTTTGACAAATGTTTTGGTGGGCCATGTGCGAGTAACTAAGTTTAGAGGCGTGTACGGCTTGTACCTTTGGGAAGGATCGATGCTGAGAGTGAACGTTTAGGCAGTCCTCGTGGATTGGATTGCTGTGACTCACAGCATGCAACCCATGGCTGGGGCTCTTTGAGGGGAAAGCGACCACTGGTAAAAAACGGGGTCAGGGCTCCACTTTTTGGAATGACTCATATATCGAGTAAATAACTCGGATCCAGTCGGCGCGAACCGAACACTACCAGACACCACACCAGTCAGAATGTCGTTAACGCTATCGACAAAGACGTCTCCGTTTCCTTACGCCGCCCTTGCGATTGCGACATACACTCAAGAAGCCGAGCTCAACTTCGATGACACAGTGACAGGAGTTTCTCTTGATCTAAATGGTGATAGATACACCACCGAAGAGGAGATCGTCGCGATCCTGGCCAAGATCGCACGTATAGATGGGGAGAACACAAAGGTTGATCGATATCTTCCAGATCCCTCCTGAAACTGACCACGCCGCCAGGTGTCGACATACCCTGCATCGGCAAAAACGCTACCCACATTAACAGCGGTTCCCGACATTCTCAGTGCTCTTGACTCTCTAGATGACTACCTCGCATACCGTACGTTTCTTGCTGGTCACGGAATCAGTGCAGCAGATTGGACCCTCTGGGGAACCATTAGAGGTACGTGATATCCCGTGGTATCGTCCTGAATATCCAAGTTTCTCCTTCTTTTACTTAGCATCCATCAAAATATTGGGTCTGCTCAAAAATGGTCAACACGTGCATGCTCTGCGATGGTTTTTATACCTGGAAAGCCTTGAGTCCACGCAAGTCGCGCTGGCCAGTATTGTAGCAGCAAAAGCGAACAAGGCCCGGAATACAAAAACTGCCGCAAGCTTTGCTCTTGGTCTTCAGAATGCCAAGGAAGGCGAGGTCGTGACGCGATTTCCTCCAGAGCCAAGCGGGTACCTGCACATTGGCCACGCTAAAGCTGCTGTATTGAACCAGCATTTTGCGCAAATGTACAAAGGAAAAATGATTGTCCGATTTGATGACACGAACCCGACCAAGGAGAGGGTGCGTATCTACACTTGTAATACTGTGCCTCAAACTTACCTTTGGAATAGACCGAGTTCGAGCAGACCATCCTAGAAGATTTGGAGTTGATGGACATCAAAGGAGACGTCATAAGCCATACATCGGATTATTTTGATCAGACATACGAACTTGCGATCAAGCTGATCGAAGCCGGCAAGGCTTATACCGATGACACGGAGCAGGCTCAAGTATGAACCTCAAACACCATCTTCCGTTGATGCTGACATTCAGGTAGATGCGCGAGGAACGGGGAAAGGGAATTGCTTCAGCACATCGCGATGATTCAGTTGAGGACAATTTAAAGCATTTCGCTGAAATGAAATCTGGCACGCCAGAGGGTCTCCGATGGTGTCTCCGTGCCAAAATCAGCGTAGATGACCAAAACAAAACCCTCCGCGATCCTGTCATCTACCGGTGCAACATCACTCCTCACCATCGTACGGGGTAAATTGCCTCACTCATTCTTGTTACTCACTTACGTACTCATTCGTTTCTCACAGCACAAAGTGGACGATCTACCCCACTTATGATTTTGCATGCCCCATCGTCGATTCACTTGAGGGCGTCACTCACGCACTGAGGACAATGGAGTATCGCGAGAGAAACGCTCAATATTATTGGATGATTGAGGCGATGGGTCTACGCCATGTTTCTATATGGGACTTCAGGTTCGTCATTTCCTCTGTCTTCACTGTCATGCTAAGCATCGTTTCAAGTCGGTTGAACTTCATCTATACCCTATTGTCGAAACGAAAACTGCACTGGTTTGTTGATCATAAAATTGTCAAAGGGTGGGATGACCCACGATTCCCCACCGTCCGAGGTCAGAGCGAGAGATGCACCTATGTTAATCACGCTTAATTTAAATCAGGGATTCGTCGTCGTGGCATGACGATAGAGGCGCTGAAGCAATTCATGCTTTCCCAGGGACCGTCACAGTCCATCGTTTCTCTCGAATGGGATTCTATCTGGGCTCTTAACAAGAAGGTGATTGATCCGGTTGCTCCCCGGTTCTGGGCGATTCTCAGGGAAAAGTGGTATGGTGCTATGCGCGGTAGTGTTTGAAATTCTTACATTGCGCTCTTCCAGCGTACTTGCGACGGTTAACGGCGGTCCTGTCGGAGTCGAGGTTAAGACACTGCCTCTCCATAAGAAAAATCCAGAGGTCGGCGAGAAGCAAACAGTGTACTCGTCCACGATTTTACTCGAGCAAGAGGATGCCGCTTCATTTGAAGATCAAGAAGAGGTACGCTCGTCCCGACTCATGAGCTGACTTGAAACAATATGCTTCTTTAGATAACCCTAATGGATTGGGGCAACGCGTTTGTGCGTTCGAAAGTTGTCGGAAAAGACGGCGAAGTAACCGCCCTCGTTATGGAACTAAACCTGGATGGCGATTTCCGAAAAACGAAAAAGAAAATAACCTGGCTTGCACAACCCACGGACTCCCATCCAGTGACGGAAGTCATCCTTCTGGATTATGACTACCTGATCACAAAAAAGAAGCTCGAAGAAGAAGACGACGTGAAGGACTTTGTTCCACCAGTAACCGAGTTTCGCGAAGAGGCACTGGCGGATGCGAACGTGAAAACACTCAAAGCGGGTGATATCATCCAATTCGAACGGAAAGGGTATTACATCTTTGATGGAAGTACAGGAGACGGAAAACTTGAATTCATCAAGATCCCGGATGGACGTGTAGCCAGTCTAGCGAGCAAGGCAGGAGGCAAAGGTACGGTCGTGACTGCCGAAACCTCCAGTCTTTCTACGTCCCCACCAGAAGTTGGCCACCAGTCTACGGTGAAAATGTATAAGGTAGATCGGGTGTATGGAGAAGATGAGGTATCGCCCCTGTCAAGCAGCAAAATGTACAAGCTAGACAACGTGTACGGGTAGATTCGTAGATGCAGTAGTCACGTGTGTCATGAGTTCGTTTTTGGCTCTTCGTTTCACACTGATTTTTGGGGAGCTGAGCCCCATGGGGAACACTAGTAAGCGAGACAAAGGGAATCCCAGTTTGGAACTAACCGCAGCACTAAGAAATTCTCTCCGGTTGGACTTTGTTGATGGGATTGACAATATGTAACTAGAATACATGAAAGCATGAAAGTACTACAATAACTTCACTCGAGATCTCATATCGTGCCACGTCGTATTCGTTTGCTAAGATGGGCAAAGGATGTACTTCGCCAAAGTCTGGGTCGATCGGGAGGATTTGGAGGTTGATTGAATTTCCCTCGCCGCAGTACTTCCATGAGTATGAAGGTGACTGCGAGGCGTAGTAAACAAGGACCCGGAAATGATCAGGACAAATTTTATTTACCTATCAGTTCGGCTGTTGAGGCTAGTGGATGAGGCTCGAATTCGAGATAATGGTGGCCGAAGCCGGGTAATGGCGTCGTAATGAGATGTTCGCCCACACGAAGACTGTTTAAGTGGAATCGTCCTTTGACTCGATTAAGATCATAGTCCAGGAGCTAATTTGTCGTTGTTGAGACTGTGTAGCTCGTACAGTCGAGGAATTCCACTTACCGTGAGTCCATCCGGGCCAGCTATCCAGAAAAATTTGGTGTCGAAACGTGCAGGTAGTCCGAGGACATTATGTCTAGGAAGGAATTTAGTGTCGAAAGAGCCGAAAGGACA
>JBBPMA010000367.1:7811-27410 GCA_038090075.1 Xanthoconium purpureum | reverse complement strand
CATCTCGCTAAACACCGTGTACACGTGCCGCTTGCGGAAGCGGGTATCGATCGTGTTGCTGCCAAGGTGGATCATGATGTGGCGGTCATGCGCGACGAGATGCAGCGGGTGGACGAGCGCAGGGATGAAGCAAACACGCCTGGGATCGAAGAAGCTGGGGAGGGCGAGGAAAGCGAGGGGGAGGGTGAAGGTGAAGGTAACGGAAACGGAAACGGTAAAGGGCGTGGCAAGGGTCAGGGCGAAGGGGATGGAGACGGTGCGGAAGGGGAGGGATTCTTGGGCAATAAGATTAGGGGATAGTGTGGGCGAGCCTGCACGTTGGACGTGGAACGTGCGAGATGCAGACATTGGTAATTAAATGAACGTGTCTTTTCTTTATTTCTTTCCCTGTCCTGTGTGGGTAAAAGTTCGGAGCTCATCGTTGTACATCGTCGGTCACATACGCCTTTTGGGATCACTTGTGCACTTCCTTTTCTTTACATCCATAGACTGTTTTGTTACACCTAAGTATCCTCAATCCACAAAGTATCACTCGACACCGCGTTGGGCTCACAAAGCAGTCATGTGTAGCCGACCAACAGTGGGTCTCTGTTGAATGATGCAGGAAAAGAGGGCCTTGGCCATTTGACAAATGCACCTCATGAATTGGAACGCGTTGTGTACAAACTACTGAAGAAACCCAAATTAAAGACCCTTGATATCATTCAGTTCATCAACCTCGTGACATTTCCTGAACCTACGGCTTCTCTTCAACAAGCGGTCTGAAAAAAGGATGAAGAAAGAAACGCATAAGCGTCCGGATCCACACTAGGAATGGGCATGCGCTTCTCACCTCTCGTCTTTGAGATCTTCCGTGTGGTCCTTGACCCGGTAGTAGACCATCGGAAAGGCAAACACCATACCGGCCGCGGTCAGCGCCCACGTCGAAAGGAAGATGTTGAGGTATCTGTCGTATCATACAGTCAATATCGGGCCTAGATCGGCTGGAATGCTGGAGACTCACGGTAATCCGACGGCGTCGGCGCGGAACGCACCCGCAGCGCCAGAGGATTGGAGGGATTTGTCTGCGTGAAGGACAGGTACACTACTGTTGAGTTCATGGAAAGAGCATGTATGCCATCACTCACAGAACCCGGTGAACACGGCGAGCTTGGCCAGGTTATTGGACATGGCGCCCATGAGCCAGTATGCGTATGTTTGCCACATGGAGTCGAGGAAACCGTAAAAGATCATGAGCCATACGTGCGAGGGGTATTCTTTACTGTAGATATCGATGTCTGTTGCCAGGGATACGCTCTGGCGTGTGTACGTTCTGGCAGAGAGGTCATGGTTAGACAAGATGACGTTCTGGGGTACATGAACATTACTATGCGCTCACATTTGGTAGAAGTAAGCCCAGAGATGTATGACCCATACCATACCGAAGACGAGGGCCCATCCGATAAAGGCACGAACTCTCCGTCGGTACCGCTTTTGATCAAGAATGCAATAGCCGATAAAGAGCGAACCAAAGATCTGAGCCGTCCAGTACACGAGATTGTTTAATCCACGCGCACGAATGGTAAAGATCGCTCCGTTGTAATCGTTGAATTCTGTTCATGTTACGAATCAGTTTCAGACAATAGGAAAGACTCGATGAATCGAGGCTAAAACACTGACGCCAGGTGTAGAAGTAGTTAGACGCGAAGAACATGGGGAAGAGCAACACAATCCATGGATCCTCTTTGAGGGCGACAAAGAGGCTGACGAATTCCGTTTTCCAAGAAGGATGAGTGGGCTGGACTACTTTCGTGCCATCGGTACGGACCATCTTAGATGGTTCAGCCATGAGAGTCGAAATGAGAATCCCGGTAAAGCTGAGGATCAGGAAAGCAATCTAAAAAAGTGCACGTCAACCTGATGTACTTCGTTGATATCGGGACACTCACATAGGTTCCATTCCCGACTGACGCCGACAAGGTCCGTCAGTTGCAAATTTTAGGTGACAGATTAAATCATACCTGATCCAGCCTGCAAGAGGTCTAAGGTTTGTGGTTCGATTGCTGGGTAAATCAACTTACCTTCGAGTGGAAATTCTGTCCGAATGCGACCGCAGCACCAACCACACCACCCAAGTTGAAGATCGCCCAGAATATACCGATGAAAGCGCCCTTCTGAGCCTCAGTTGGATAGGACATCATCAAGGAACCTTGTGCGGTCCATAACAAAGCAGCACAAATTCCGAGAAGAGCGCCTGCAGTGATGACGAAGGCACCTGCCCCGGGATGAATATTGATGGCCCTAACGAATAAATGAGCGGAACATTGTTGAAGCTGACATAAAGGAGAGAGCGTACAGAAAGGCAGCGATATACAAAGAGTATCCCAATGTCCCCAACGTGAGGGTCAGTCGTGGCCCAAGGAAATTATTGATCGTGCTTTCATGTATTGTGAACTATCGCAGGCCACAAGTAGTCACCAACTTACCCCGAGAAGAATCCAAAGAAGGCAAAGGTGGAATATACTGCGGTGTTGGCGTTTGCTTGAACCTTTGAGTTCACTTGTCCACCACCACCAAGGCCGGTGAGGGCATTGAACATGCCAGGACACATGAAACAGACGAAGCCGAGGAGTGCGACCTGGAGAACTGGGTGGTAGTAGATGCCTCGCCATCCCGTCGGACGTTCGAATATCGCAAGCTGGGGGCCAGAGTCTTCGGAGCTACGTTCACTTCCGAGTTTTGCGGTTTCTGCCTGTGCGTCAGACATGGTGATCCAAAGGGAGAAGACTGAAAAGAAGATCACGAGGTATTTATATGATCCAAATGCAGAGAAAGTGGCTTTATCACGTACTATACACGTAACGGCGAATCATCTCAGGAACCTAAAAACGCAAGGTGCGACCATGCGGAGAACCACAACGGCAATGCCATGCCGAAGATTGGCAGTTCTGGACCAGGTGATGGTGTCCATGTGAGGCGTAATGGAACGGGGTGATAGGGAATGATTGATCATGCAGCGGCGAGGATGCGGACTCGGAACTTGTCAGGGTGTTTGCGGTCACCACAGACCGAATTGCCTGCTTCTGAGGCTTCTAGCCACATTACCGACGGATAGAGTTGGCCACCATGCATGTGCTCGAGTTCTATATCGAGCGACCGAGGGCTATGCCGACGATATCGCGAGCACGATTCCTGTCATGCACATAAATGGACGATCATTCTGGGACCTGGCAGCGATTATCGATGGGTTGATGAAGAGACTTTTATCGTCAAAGGAATACTCGATGGAAAGTAGTAGATCTACAGTCCATCTGTCTACACTGTGGACGGTGACTACCAGTGGTCCAATGAGTGCGTCACTCGCAGACAAGCTAGGGTTGAGCAAAACACACGTGCTCGGTCCACAAAGCACGACATGATATCGCTACCAAACATCCTACAAAGCGCGCGTCGTGTGCAATGGTAAACCTCCGTTAAACGACGCAGGACGTTCCCTAATTCCCTCGAACAAGATATATCGTTCATTTCGTCGGCCTCAATGCGCTTTTCGGGTCTACGCCTTGACGACTTCGACACGCGGACTGAAGAAGGGGAAGAGGAAAGAGAAGAGATGCATTAACATCCGACATGAAAACTCGTCGTGTGTTGCTTACCTCTCTTCTTCGTTCTCCACCGTATGATCGTGGACGCGGAAGTAGACCATCGGAAGAGCACACATCATACCAACTGCGGCCAACGCCCACGTCGAGAAGAAAATGTTTACGTATCTGTCATGTTTCAGACGGGTCCAGACGCGCCAGATGGTGCCTGGCACGGAAAGAGTGCGGGAGACTCACGGTAAGCCGATGCCGTCGGCACGCCATGCACCGGCCGAACCGGAGGATTGGAGACACTTGTCTGAGTGATTCGAGGCGTGACCCCTTTGTTCAGCTCACGAAGGTGACGTGTATCGTGTTACTCACAGAACCCGGTGAACACAGCAAGTTTGGCCAGATTATTGGACATGGCGCCCATGAGCCAGTACGCATACGTTTGCCACATGGAGTCGAGGAAACCATGAAAGATGATGAGCCATACATGTGAAGGGTATTCTTTGTTGTAAATGTCGATGTCGGTTGCCAGTGATACACTCTGGCGTGTGTACGTTCTGGCAGAGAGGGCGCGGTAAGACACACAATAGCATCATTTCTGCTCACCTTTGGTAGAAGTAAGCCCAGGTATGTACGACGAACACCATAGCAAAGACGAGGGCCCATCCGACAAGAGCACGCGCTCTCCGACGGTACCGCTTCTGGTCAAGGACAACGTGGCCCGTGAAGAGAGAACCAAAGATCTGAGCCGTCCAGTATACGAAATTGTTCAATCCACGCGCACGAATGGTGAAGATGGCCCCGTTATAATCGTTGAATACTGTGTCATTCCAAAGTGTTACGAGGTAGTTTCAGACAAAAGTAAAACCGTGGCAGATGGACGGTGAAACACTGACACCAGGTATAGAAATAGTTGGATGCGAAGAACATGGGGAACAGCAACAGAATCCATGGATCCTCCTTTAGGGCGACGTACAGGCTGATGAGCTCGGTTTTCCAAGAAGGATGCTTGATTTGGGCCACTCTCGTTCCATCTGTACGGATCATCTTGCGGGGATCGACTATGAAGGCCGTAAGGATGATCCCGGTAAAGCTGAGGGCCAGGAAGGCGATCTACAGAAATCGTCCGTCAAACCCGTTTACTTCGTTCCTTAATTATCATGACACTCACATAGGTTCCGTTCCCAACTGATGTCGATAAAAACGAATGAGTTAGGATCTCAGATGAAGGGTCGGCTCATACCCGATCCAGCCTGCAAGAACCGTAAGCTTAGTGGTGAGTGACCGGACAACTCGGCTCACTTTCGAATTGAAATTCTGTCCGAATGCGACCGCGGAACCAGCCGCGCAACCCAGACTGAGGATTGACCAGAATATCCCGATGAAAACGCCCTTTTGAGCCTCGGTTGGATAGGACATCATCAAGGAACCTTGTGCAGTCCATAACAAAGCAGCACAGACTCCGAGAAGAGCACCAGCAGTGATGACGAAGGCACCTGCCCCGGGATGAATATTCACAGCCCTAACGGCGAAATGAGTGAAAAGTATGCTGAAGCTGACATAAAAGAGAAGTCATACAAGAAGGAAGCGATGTACAGAGAGTACCCCCATGTCCCCAACGTGAGGGTCAGCCGTGGCCCAAGTAAATTATTGGTCGTGCTTTCGTGTTTTCTGAATCTCCGCAGGCCACAAGTAGTCACCAACCTACCCCGAGAAGAATCCGAAGAAGGCAAAGGTTGCGTATAACGTGGCAGTGGCATTTGCTTGAATCTTTGTGTCCAGTTGTCCACCTCCGCCAAGACCAGTGAGGGCATTAAACATGCCAGGGCATAAGAAGAAGACGAAGCCTAGGAGTGCGACCTGGAAAGCGGGGTGGTAGTAGGTTTGTTGCCATCCTGTTGGGCGTTCGAATACCGCAAGGTGGGGGCCAGAGTCTTCCGAGCTACGTTCGCCGCCGAGTTTTGCAGTTTCTGCCTGTACACCAGACATGGTGGGCCGAGAGAACAGGCTGAAAAGAAGATTAAATTTATATGGTGATCCAAGTACCAAGAAAGTGGCTTTCCACGCGATGGAGGGTGTGTGAATCCTAAAAGTGCGAAGGCGTGGCCTATTCCGGAGAATATGATTCCAGGTTGACGAACTGGCAATTTTGGACTCCGGGCGGCGGCGCTGGTGTCCATGCTGCTCAAAGCATGGAAGAGACATCATTGTGACTCCTCGGATGGAGAGTGACTCGGAGACGTAGACTTCGCGGGTCACTGGCGGTGAACATCCACAAAAGGTGCATCGCCAGCTGTCTAGAACCATACATTGGATCTAAGACACATGATGCAGTGAAGAGATTTCAGAGTCGCTGCTGCTGACTCATTTCCACGCCTCCGAGGCCGTCTAGTTCTGCCAGAAGGCTTGGAGTCGGCCGTCCAACATTCCAGGGCCATCCTCGAGTCTAGCCTAGGCCTCTTGACTGCAACCAAATAAAGAATTCTTATCCGCGAGTTTGTAAAGGGAATATACCGATGATATTGAGAGACGCCATGATTCCTGCGTAATCCTGTCACAAGCTATGGTGACACGGGATTACCCGTAACCGTTTATCGACGTGACACACCACTATGCTACAGGAACCTGCCAGATAATGTGTGTGACTCAGCGCAAGCGAAACTACAAGGACGACCGCTGACAAACGAAGGCGACCAGCCAGCGACAGACAAGCGACTGCAAAATGACTTTTTCATGGTCCCAACTTGGTCCCGACAGCGCCATCTTGGACCACGCTAGACTATAAACCCCAGGAGACATGTTCGCCAGCGAGTTTCCTGCACACCATGTGGTCCAACTCAACCAGGGCGAATGGATCGCTAAGTCTCGTTCTAGATCTTGAATATTGAGTGGTCAGTTGGGCTACTCCCGTTGACCTGCCACCAGGTTCTCGCATAATTTGTGCAGTCTTCAGTGATGTTCATGCTGATCAACATCTAGGTGGTCCTCAACGGGATGTTCGGTCAACACGAGTGGGTAGCGAATCTAAACTATTCGTGTGGGCCAGTCGCATACGTGGAGAGACACCCGGCGTGTCGTGTATATACTTTGTTGGCAATCCCTTACAATTCAGTGTTCATGCACATGAAGCACCCCACAGTGTGTAAATCACTAAACCTTTCTACTTCACCTAACAGTATCGCTCACTGCGGATTCAGCAAAATTGCTTCGTGTGAACGTCTGCAGTCGTGTAGAATGTTTGTCAATGCGGTCCGAGGTACATGTTATGTGCCGTTGGTGATTGTGTTCGTACATATACCCTGCCTATGTCCGATGAGGATTGCGAGATGGTTGTGCCTTGATGGCATGTAGTGGCTGGGAGGACACATTGCACGATCGGACGGAAGTTACGGGACCGTTGAGCGATGACTTGAAGCCACCACTCCAACACGTCCGTTCAGCCGGCGTGGCATCCTAAGAAGAGCTCACCGTCCAGGACGACTAACGTCTAGGCTCTGGCCACCCTCCCAGTCCATTGCCACACCGGTACGATGGACATTGCAACGTATCCGTATCAGTACCGTTAATCGAAAGACCCACAGCTGGACTCCGAGATGAGGTTAGGCTCAAGGAGTTATTCCTTGGTCTTCCTGCCGCAAGATAAGGATTTAGCCAGGCCAGCATCGCACGAGGAAAGACTAACTGCAACCATTAGCATGCCAAACCAAGTTCGGAATAATATCAGTGATGAAAAGACCTGCATTCAGGAACATCCATAAGTTTCTGACCCTCTTTGATTTTGATGAATCATGTAGTGGATTGGGTGAGGTAATTCCCGGTCTGGGCGATACCTGAAGGCCTCACGATCAGGGCGGTACGCGCTGCATCTACGCCATTGTTCGGAGAATTCCGTGTGTATGATGCGGTCTCCTTTGACAGAATACAACACGTACTGACACATCCTGTCTTAATCAAATGGGCCACTGGGCCATGCGAGATCAAAACTAAAAACGCAATGTAAGTCATGGAAGTAGTGGTTGGCGCAGTTTTCCACAGCGCCTGCGACGGCTAAATGCCAAGCTGAGAAACGCGTGATCAGAAACGTGAGGCAGTGTGTTCAGGGTCAACCATGAGTGGACGAACAATTCAAAAACGACTTCCTTGCCTGCGCTGGCACTGTTCAGCCTATCACCAGCAGGAGAAACGTTCTGCATCCGGTGATTACCGGCTTGAAGGAACATTGCAAGTTGTACGTACTTTCGATAACTAACACACAGGGTGATTCCGAGCCTGACACGTGCGGAGATAAGAAATCAGTTTGGACAGGTCACTAAGGAGCACCTCACAACGCCTCCCAGACAGGTCGCCTTGGCAGATGCGTGACAAAGCTAATCCAGACCTGGCGACTTGAGCGGCCGACGGCCCACCCAACGTCGTTTGAGTAGAGAGATGCCTGTGGACATCGCGAGTCAGTTTCCACCTATGGATTTGCTAGTTTGGTTCCCTGTTGACGGCACAGAACGGGATACCGCAACTCTACAAGTATAGATGAAAATCAGTGTCTAGAAACATTAGAGTTAGTAGATGATGTAGAGAAGAACAACAACTGTAAGTGTGCAAGTATCTCGCCAGCCTAAGGGTTGTTGGCGGGTTGAGTTGCTGAACTTTAGAAGGTACTTACATAGAGCAAGGAAATCCATCCTAGAGTCGCATTTCATAATTAGGAGCATGACTCCGGCTTTGAAATATGAGACCGCTGTCAAACAAAGTTAAGACAGCCACTAGGGTAGGACCCGTAGACGTCTGATGTGAGTACATTTCCCCTATTAGTACCATGACCAATCGCTGTATAAAACCGCAGTGGCCCTGGATAAGTTTGTGGGAGAACCACCTCGTGAACCATGCCACCCAGTTCAACACCATCAAGCCAAGAGTCGTTCTACGTGGGGATCAATCTGCATGATACCTTGTATGGTGAGTTTGGCCACACACATGACGTGCTGTCTCACCGGTCCGTTATCAGGCGTTGAGCTGTGTTTCTATTTCAAGACCATGCATATCTTCCTGGCTCGTGGAAGAGCGCGTCATAAGTCTGACATCCTTTATGGAGTCTTCAGCACCGTGATGTTCCTCTTGGTTACCATTTATGTGGCCATCCTTGGGATATTCGGTCAAGAAGAATGGCTGCCGGATCAAAAGTACCCGAATGGAGTGCCCTCATACGGATATATCGATGTCGTAGCAGTCGCGGCCATCATTCTACAACAGATGGCAGATGGCCTAATGGTAAGACCACGTCGATGAATAGGGAAAAGGGGACTGCTTACCGTTTCGTTCAAGATGTATCGTTGCCGTTACGTGTGGAACAGCCTTCGTGCCATCATTTTACCCTCAATCGTGTGGTTAGCAACACTAAGTGAGCATCAACTCTTCCCTCCTCGTGGTACTCACTGCAACGTCGTGTCAAATCAGCGTTAGGGGTCCTGGCCATTTGGTCCTCTAGCACGACCCGGACCGATTTCTTAAGTGGCGATGCTGCAAAATTTGGGCTGGCCTACTACTCAACTTCAGTTTTTCTGAACACGACATTGACTTCCATGATCTGTTATCGGTTATTGAGTCATGCAAAGTTCGTGAAAGAGTGTCTCGGTGATCACCATGCATCTCCCTATTTCTCCATAACGATGCTCCTCGTCGAGTCCATACTGCCATACACTATATCTGGCATCGCGTGGTTGATATCGTACGGGGTGGGAAGTGATAAGGAGGTCGCGTTGTCCCAAGTGTACACAGTGATGACGGTGCGTTGTTGCGATTTTGTACTATGGATCTACTAACAACGAGGCTGTTCCTGAACGACCGATTTTCAGTGCGTGTCGTCACAAATGTTGATCTTGCGTGTGGCAGAGGGGAAGGCATGGCGGAAAGACACAATCCAGCCACCGCTCTCGGTGCTGAGGTTCCCTTCAGGCTGCGGAGATACATCGGGCTCTGGTACGGATGAAAGTGAAGCAGGAATCCATCTTGAAGCGTTACCGGGCCCATCCGCTGCAGAGTCGGCCAAAAATGACCAAGTTTGATTGTCTCCTTCTCGTATAGTAAAGACATTTGTATCGCAAGGTCGAGCGGAACCATCCTTTGTGATCTAGAACGTCAGAGGAAAACCCCTCGGCGTCGATATAGCATGCAACCGTTGTGCGACAATCAGCAGTGGTTAAAATGGACGGACTACCTGATCAAGGAGTCAACGGGGGTGGCCACATGTTCGATAGGCACAGGGTTCTGGTAAAAGTATTAGTGCCTTTCCAGAGTCTCCACAATCAAATAGCTGACACTCTTTCAATACAACCCCTTCTATCTCGACTGGTTGACGGAGACAGTAGTTGTCAGGAAGGACAATTGCGAGATTATCAGGCCGCTCTTGGGGGATTTGCCTCATTCGTATCCGTCCACGCTGAGCGCCAGCTATAGGGGATTCCTGTTGCAGCAAGCTTGACAAACTGTCCCGACAGCGCAACGCCTTGGAAAAAAGAGAGAGGTTATCCGCCTTCCAACGAGAAAAGTAATCTCGTGGAATCAGAAGAATTTTACCAATAGAAAGAGTATAAATCAGCGTTGAAGTCATAACATAGTACTGTAGCGTGATCTGGTACATAACAATGCCAAATAACCGACTCCGAAATCCAGGCTTAGACAGTTCTGAGGTTCTACTAGCCATGTCGGCGACAGAAAATCGCTGAGCAACAAGCACTCACTTCGCCGTCCTACCAGCCCTATTTGAACTCTCAAGGTCATGAGAGGCATTTCATGTCTGAAGCTCATAGCCATGCCAAACATTCCAATCGAAATGGGCCAGACTGATGGTGGGTGCTACTATACACTGTTTTCAAGATCAACTTACTACATGGCGGTCATCATGATGAGCAAGCGATGCACGCCGCAGGATGTTGCCTTCATAATTACTGTCAAAGCTGCTAAACCAGAACCCAAAGTACAATCCCTTGATTCCCTCACAAGCAAGTGATATAAATTAATCTCGTCGACCTCGTTCTGTCTCTCGGATCTACGACTTGGCGTCTTCGGCACGTGGGCTGGAGAAGAGGGAAAGAAGAACGCATGAACACCCGGAACTACGAAAAAGACTGAACACGCGCAACTCACCTCTCTTCTTCGTTCTCCACCGTATGATCTTGGACACGGAAGTAGACCATCGGGAATGCACACACCATACCAGTCGTGGTCAACGCCCACATCGAGAGGAAAATGTTCAGATATCTGACGTGTCATACCGCCGGTTCTCAGACAAGTCCAGTCGCGCCAAGCCATGGCTGGGTCGGAGGGATGCAGGAGACTTACGGTAAACCGACACCGTCGGCACGCCATACACCCGCCGAACCACAGGATTGAAGGGACTGGTCTGGGTGGGTGTGCGACCCTATTCTTGAGCTCATGGAAATGACGTGTAGTGTACCATGTTACTTACAGAATCCGGTGAACACGGCGAGCTTGGTCAGGTTGTTAGACATGGCACCCACGAGCCAGTACGTGTATGTTTGCCACATGGCGTCCAGCAAAGCGTAGAAGATCATGAGCCATATATGTGCTGGATATTCCTTGCTGTAAATGCCTATTTCGGTTGCCGGTCGTACGCTCTGCCGTGTGTATGTCCTGACAGAGAGGCCATGATTAGACGAGATGAAGATCTGCGAGCACATAAGCAGCATTATCCGCTCACCTTTGGTAGAAGTAAGCCCAGATATGTACAACGAACACCATAGAAGTGACGAGGATCCATCCGATAAAGGCACGCACTCTCCGTCGGTACCGCTTCTGGTCGAGGACGACGCGGCCCATGAAGAGAGAACCAAAGATCTCAGCTGTCCAGAACGCGAGATTGTTCAGTCCACGCGCACGAATGGTGAAAATGGCCCCGTTATAATCGTTGAATACTGTCCCATTCCAAATTAGTCTCAGACGAGAGCAAAGCATTGGCAGCTGGACACTGACCCCATGTGTAGGAATAATTGGAGGCAAAAAACATTGGGAAGAGCAGCAAAATCCATGGATCCTCTTTGAGGGCGACGTACAAGTTGATGAATTCCATTTTCCAGGAAGGATGGCTGATTCGGACCACTCGCGTGCCATCAGTACGGGTCATCTTGAACGGGTCAGCCATGAACGCTGAAAGGACAACCCCGGTAAAACTGAGGGCCAGGAAGGCAATCTATAAAATGACCTGTTAACTCGATGTACTTCTTTCCGTGGTTATCATGATACTCACATACGTTCCGTTCCCAACTGATGCCGAAAAGATTGCCATTAATTAGCTTTCTCGGGTGGGGGGCTGAATCGTACCTGATCCCGCCTGCAAGTAGTGTGAGCTTGGACATGAAATGCCTGACAACCCAGCTTACTTTTGAGTTGTAATTTTCCCCGAATGCAACCGCAGAACCAACCAGGCCACCCAGATGGAAGGTTGCCCGGAATATGCCGATATAAACCCCTTTCTGAGCCTCAGTTGGGTAGGACATCATCAAGGAGCCTCGTACGGTCCATAGGAGGGCAGCGCAGACTCCAAGAAGAGCACCTGCAGCGACCACGAAGGCCCTTGCTCCGGGGTGAATATTCACGGCCCTTCCGGTCACCTAAGCAACTGCGCCGAAACGGACATAAAAAGGGAACCATACAAGAAGGAAGCAATATATAGAGAGTACCCCCATATCCCCAGCATGAGGGTTAGTCGTGGCCCAAACAAGTTGTTAATCGTGCTTTCATGAACTGTTAATCACCGTCCATTCACCATTGGTCACTTACCCCGAAAAGAACCCGAAGAAGGCAAGGGTGGCGTATAACGCGGCGTTGGCGTTGGCTTGTACTTTGGTGTTCAGTTGTCCACCTCCGCCAAGGCCAGTGAGGGCGTTAAACATGCCAGGACACAAGAAGCAGATGAAGCCTAGCAGTGCGACCTGGAAAAGGGGGTGGTAGTAGATCCGTCGCCATCCTATTGGACGTTCGAATACTGCGAGCTGTTGTGAGCTAGAGTCTTCGGAAGAATTACAATCGCTGCCGAGTTTTGCAGCTTCGACCTGTGCGTCGGACATGGTGGATACAATGAGAACGGCCGAAAGTATATTGATAACTTTTTATATGGCCCGGGCGCAAAGAAAATGGTTTTCCACATGGTTTCCACATGTGTGAGGATGTATGGAGTCCAGATACGCGGGACACGACTGTGTCCTGAGGAAACAAGAGAATGACTATCTGTGTCAGTGGAAGACAGAGTGACTTGAATACGGACAGATATGAAGGACTTGACCAACATGGGCCACTTTTCAGCGCTTTCTTTTTGATCGCCTATGATGGTAGGTGGTAATATGCACCGGCGGGACTTAAGCTCACAGTTTCTTTTTAACCCGAATGGGCGTTCAACACAGACAAAAGACGCGTCGCCGGCCGCATTCCTTCGCTACGTCCTCACGTGGTCCGAACATAACTTACACAGGCGTGCCTGAATCGTAGGTTCAAATTACCTATTGCAAGCCGACATAGACAAACACGAACGCACCCAAGCAGAGAGAAATCACCAAGTGGAAGTTTGATTAACATGCCTCCTGACATCACAACAACCACTCCTTCTGCCCACCGTCCTCGATTCAGAGCTCTGAGAAACTTCGTAGCGTATCCTTCCTTTGCCATGCAAGCTCATAGACGTGCTAAACATCCCAATCGAAAAGAGCCGGACTAATGGAGTGAGTTTTGAATCGCGATCCACACATCTGTTTACAACCACTTACTGTGAACATTCAACTGAAATAAAACGTCTCCAGATTCTCCCGGAACCACAACAAGCACTCATTCGGGAACCTCCCATGACTCAGCACCCCTCTCAGAGTCAACGCTTTGAGAGGGACACCTATATCCTTTCTTTGCCACGCAAGCGCACAAATGTCTCGAACTCTGGAATCAACTAGGCGAGAATGTCGAATGGAGAGAGTCGTGAGCCGTGGCAGCTTGACATCAGAGAACCGTCCCGTCGGCGTGAAGAGGAGATCAGTGAATCCGGGATCCTCTGTGTTTACGAGGGCAAGTGACGTGAGCTGGTCCAAGTTGCCGTATAACGAATCGATGCTATTAGTGCTAAAACGCGAAAAGGAACGAATGTCGAAATGTTGAATGCCAGCAAGCAAGCTGCGCGACCGCCTTTGAGTGAGAGGAAGTCCGATCTCCGGGGAAGCGACGGTGACTGCTACTGGTCCAATGAGTTGTGCAATGAGTACTTCAAGGTCATCGGATCCCCCGAGGTATTGATAGCAGGGACGTATTGCCAGCTTTGTTAGGGCAGGCATGTAACACCTGCGGAGAAGTTGAATAATTATGGGGATTTGCAAGTAAATGTACAGTTGTTTAAGCTCGGGAAGCTTAATCGGAATCATGCCATCGTGCCCAGGTACGTCGCCGAGGTTTGGATCAACCCACGCGGGGTCTACGCTTCCGAGTCTGTCGTATTCAAAGATTAGAACCTGTAGATGCAGAGCACCACGCAAGATGGTGGCGAAATCGGCCCAAGATATGCACTGATCCCCCCCGTCGTACACGATTTTGAGAGTTGTCAGGTTGGTTGCATAGGAGATCCAAGGTTGGTTCCAATCGACATTTATTCCCGTGACGGAAACGGTTTTTAGGTGAGGAGCCGAGGAGCGAAAAAGCACAATGTGATTTGACAATGAGGCATGCCGTGAAAGGAAACCCGTCGCAGCGTCAGGGCAAACTAGTTCAACGGATGTGAGTTGAGATGCAGTTGGGATGGGGGTCTTGAACAATGCATCGAGGATTTTAAACATGTCCTCGCCCAATTCGGTCCGCACTTCGATGGAGCCCCAGCGAGCGACTTGTGTAAGGAGCAGATCGCAAAATGAAGCGATGTATGAACTGGAGAACTCGTCTGAGTAGGTAATTGTAACGTCCTCCAAGTTGATCCGGATGTCTAGAGGGAGATCTTTGCTCCGTTCTAGCTGCTTCTCGATGCGATAGAAGGATGAACATGGGAAAGCAGGGACGATGACGTTGGTCCAAAGGGATGGGGTTGAAGTTGCTACATCGTACCAGTGATGACAAACTTGAGAGACAGGCAACCATGGTGTTGGGACGTCATGTTCGTCGACGGACTCCGAGTCGTGGATTTGTTGTTTCCGCTCCAAATACACATTTCTCGCCACGATCTGATCCATCGTCGTTTTGTTGTCCAAGCTATTGGCAGCGACAAGCTCGAACAAACGTGAAAGGATTTCGACAGGGATTCTGTGAATAGGACACGAATCTCCACTTGGACGAAAGAAAGGGTTCCTCCGTACTTCAGCATTTCGATCATCCATTCCGCTGCGGTATGAATAATGGTAGGTGTGGAAAAGCAAGAGTCTGTGTATGTACGGACCTGATTGAATTCAGTGATTCGGAAAGCACACGTTGAGCTTTGTGACCGGGTGAAGCAAGTCGCATGAAGCAGTAGCCCCTAATCTGGGTCGCGCAACGAGAATGATAATAGTCACAAAAGTCTCTAGCATGAGTGGAGCTTCGAGCCTATCATACAGTCCGTTTCATCAACGAATCCACGGGCTCCCCCTTATTCCCCTCCCCATCCCTCTTCCCATCCCCTACACTTACACCCACCACCACGCCCACATCTAATGCATCAGATGCTCCTCGATCGTCTCCGCTCGGTAACGTCCCACCACTCAACGCAGAACCGGGACATTGTCCATCCCCATCCCTATGTCCCTCCTCCCGCCGTACCTGTGTGTGCACCGAACCCCACACGACCTTTTCACGACCTTCTGCTTCCTCGCGCAACGTCTCTTCTCGGCCTTGAAGCGCGAGCTGGCGGAGTAGTTTGATGTTCTTGTTAGGTTCGCGGAAACTGAGAGAAGAGGAGAAACGAGGAGATTGGGATGAGGACGGGGAATCTGAGGAAGATGTGACAGGGTCGTGCGTTTCGTGTGCTGCAGCACAGTCTAGTGAGGATGGAGGTACACCGTCACTTTCGTCTTGGGTCAATACTTGTCGCTCAGGCGCCGACGCGTTTTCCTTGCTCGCAGATCGCTCACTTGAAGCACCATCCCTGTCAAAATAATGCATTCCAGTCAACAAGGGCATCGGAAAACGTGTGGCCAGATATAAAAAGGGACGAAAACGCACTTGGAGTGAGATGCAAGCTCCTTCATCATGGCAATCATCTCTTGTGTGTCCTGCTTGGCTCCAAAGTCGATTTTCGCCCACAACTTTTCCATCTCCTTGATTGTCTTGATGCCGGCAGGGAAACTAAGTGCTCTGAACTGACGATCACGCGCGACTTCGAGTCGCCGATGAATTTCAGCCTGGTCCAGCGCAGATTCGGTCAGCGTCCATTGAAGAAGCCCTGTCGTACGGGACGAGATGAGTGAGTCCACAGAGTACAAACGGATTTTCACCCACATCTACGACCGTCTGAGACGGCCCTCGCACCTGTCGCCTCTTCGCCATCTATGTAACTCACCACAGCAATATCGAGCTCCGTGATCGGGCATGGTTTCCCTTCTACTTGTTCGTCCCATTCGACGGGTTGGATCCAGACATTTAGCTGCTGGTTCAACTCGCGTGTCTCGAAAGTGCATCTGACGCTCTACAAATGCAAGTGAGCATGCATTGTTGCGATGATTTGCTGAATGCAACAAGGGCACAAACACTTACCCGTTCCCCATAGGTGGACACGACATCGCTCAATACTCTCTCGAGCAGCAACACGCACTTGTTGAACACCCTTGTGCCGTTCCCGGGACCGTATAATCGCTCTTCCATCTCCTCGAGAGATACATATTGGAAGCCGAAAATCCGCGCCGTATTGTGGTATGCGACTAGAACGCCATCCATGTTACCAATGCGGGCTTGAAAGCTGATCGAATGCAGGGTATAAATTTTCAATGAAAGAGAGGAGAGATCATTCTACCTGTATTTCAAGAACGCACTTCGAATGAGGTCGTAATATTCCTTTTCGAAGCTCTCCAGGGGACCCGTCAGTGTCTTGATCAAATATCCCGAGTTTTCCTGCAGTGCACAACCGTCAATCTTGGACTCCGCATCTCGCAAAATATCTCACCTCGTAGTTGAGAATATCCAATCGTATAGGCACGGCAGCACGTGTCTTGATGTCAAAGACACCAGTCCCAGGTAGCCGAGGGTCGATACAGTCAAGCTGGGAGCGCATGACAAACCGGTCGGACTGCGTTGAACCACAAAAGCACGGCATGAGAATAAAGTAAATATTTCTACAACATAAAAAAATCGCTCACCATCGCGTACCGGTACGCTTCTCGCCTCGTATCCGGGTCTTCCTCAACATCTGGAGCGGAACGCAATAGCTTCTTGAACTCTCCTTCGGACACGGTCAAGAATTTCTCGAGCATCGTGCCCTATGTTGCAGTCAGTATACCCGGAGATAGAACTTGAAAAATAGACAACACTTACCATCCACGTCAGTACATTCTTCTCGGCCAACTCTTCAGTTTTGTCAGAATCGATTAACCACACCCCTTCTTTGTAGTTGAGCACCACAGACGTAGGCATACGCTGGCCTGGTGTGAAACTCGCTGGCTGACAAAGATTCGTCAGTGTTCGACAACGATTGTTTAGTCAATGAGTGAGAGAGAATAGATCCTCGTTAGACGGCCCCTAAGAGGAACGGGCGAGACATCGGAGGACAAAGTATAATCGCGAATTCGCTAGACTCACCTGGTGAAGAAACGCGCGACTCAACGAACTCGTATCCGCTTCCTTGTCTCCCGAAATCAAAAAGTAACAATGACTCAAGAGACCTGTCAGCGAAGACGTTGACCCTGCAAACGGACGTTTGTGTTGTTTTGCAATCTTCCAGAGGTCCTGGACGAGAGACAACGTGAGTTCGTACAGAACGGCAAAGTAAGAGGTGTGAACGAGTAGGGGCGGACCTAACGAATGGCACGTACGTTATCCATCGAGCTCTTTATGAACCCTGTAACCCGTTTGAAGGCGAAGTCCGTGACAGCAGGTATGGATTCCAGCCATGGTGTAAAGTTGTAAATGCGAGAACGAGGATCTCGAAGCCAATACACGCCTGGGCTGGTGCGAGACCACAATGTTGAACCAATGCCGGTACGATGTACGTTGAGTGAGAATAATTAAAAATTCAACACATCACTGACTTGAATAATACGCGGTCGAGGCCATGCGCTAGTTGAGCGATAGGCTTATGTTCTGAAGGGGATTCGACATCTGCCGAGACAATTTCAACGCTGGTCATTTTGATTGCATCTCGTAACGCACCTCGGAGGACGCTATTACATTGTTCTGCTTCATCAGAAATGAAACCTTCCGTGCGGCGCACGTAGGGAATACGATGCGGAGGAAGTGCGCGTCCGGACGATGATGGATTAAACTCCGCGGGTACAAGCTCTTTTCTAGGCCGGAGTTTGGACGCACTGCGGCGCTTGGTTGGAGACGGCGGCGCTAGCTCTACACAAGGAATCAAGCTACGGCTACGTTCGGATATCGAATGAGGGAACGTACCATCCCGTCCCCAATCATCCACGACGAAACCGCTGCCATCGGAAATACGTTCCTGTGGTACCTTTGCCCCCTTGGTTTTGCGCGTACTTTTAGGATCTTTAGGGTCCTTGGCGAGGATCCGTTTGGGCTTGGCTTTCTTCTGCGCCTCGGGAGATGATTTCTTTCCTTTGGGTTTTGGGGAAGGCGGTGGTGTTTTGCTCCTCTTCTTGGGTGCCTTTGGAATGGGTGGTTGCGGAACATTTAGTGGTGTAGGTGGGTCGGTGACGGGTTCTGCCCTGACAGACGGCGAGATGCGCAAGGTCCGGGCATGAAAAGGCTGGACGACGCGTCTCCCGGCGACGATCAAGGCGAGTCGTGAGATGGTCGTATTCCGTGTCAAAGTCTGCATTGTCGTCGTCGAAAAATAAAAGAGTCTTGGTTTGCTGGAGTGGAGCAGGAGGAGCAGTACCCGGTCACGTGATCCACACCCTCTTGAAAAACCCCAAGCGCTGCTCGCTGTTGAGGACGTCGAGCAAGACAGTCTCGAGCGCGTCGAGAACGTCGATCAGTGCGCTGCATGACCACGACGCCCAATCGCTACCAGACGACGCTTCATCGACATGAAGGTACCCCATTCGACGCGTAAATACACCCCCGAAGAGAAGCAACAGCTCATCAAGAACCTCGACATCGAAGGTATGCACACCGGTTGTCTCGTCCACTTCGTGTGTTGTCCTCAACGAGTTCTCTCGCAATGTGGACATTGTCTTTCCGACGCCACGCAGTCGAACACCGCGTCCGTCAACTCGAAGAATGGCTCGCCGGCGCACTCGAAAACTTTCGACTCCACCAAGAAGGACTCATCTCGCGTATCCCAAAGCTCGTTCGCGGGGTCACCATGGGCGAGTTTGCGGATAAATACAACGGGGACATTCAAGCTTGCTTAAGAGGTCTGCAGAGCGAACGGATGGGCGGGACCGAGTTTGAGATCGACAGAGATACGCGGAAGCGAAAGTGGGCGGCTGCGCAGGAGGAAGCAGAGGCGTCTGGATCTGGGTCTGGGCAGGGTCAAGCAGACCAAGCGAGGGCCACAAAGAACGGTGAGTTGTCCTCCGCGCCCACTTGTTGCGCAGCTCAACACCACCCAGCGCGCACGATGACCGCGACACCGAAAAAGCCCGCCGCCGGGTCATCGAACACGTCGCGCACAGCGGCCGTTAACCGCACGCCGGGCGCTTTCCGAACAACAACGACACGTCCACCCGTCCCGAAACCTTCACCGGCTCCCCAAAGGCCCAACAAACCACCTCCCTTTGTCCCTGTCCGCACGTCGCCAACTAAACCACCCAACCAACGCACGCGTCCACCCTCGAGCGCGACCTTCAACCCAACCATGTTACCCGCCAAAGCACCCACATACCCAACACTCCGTGCACCTCGGCGCGATGAAAGCATGCTCAGCGTCAACGGATCCCCGCTCGCCAATCCCTATACTATT
>JBBPMA010000366.1:0-27413 GCA_038090075.1 Xanthoconium purpureum | reverse complement strand
CACTAATGTGTTCCAGAAGAACAATCTGTTCGGTGGGCTGGTGGGTCATATGGCGGCGTCTCCCGCGGGTACGTCCTTCCTGATTTCATGCGGATCGTTGGCAAGACACCAACGGCGACTGAAGTTTCCAGATCTGATGCCCGCCAGCATGTTCCTTGTTGCTCGCCAAAGTCTGGTTCAAAAAGGGTGGTAGGCTTGTCGACCGTCATGTCCCGTGAATGCTGTGTCATGTAGGTACGATATCCGGATAAGCGTTCCGTTGACAGTGCAGGAAGACAGGCGCGGCGACTTGGATCCGAGCCCCGCAGCGGCGTTCACGGAGAACTCCAGACCACTTCTTCTCTTCGCATTGAACCATAACCGGGTGATTCTTGTGCGTACCTGCAAACCTAGATGGCCGTCCCGCCCACCCAAATTTGGCCTACGGCGGCGACGGCTTATCAACAATCTTGCATCCTGCTGGCGCTTGACAGCATGTGAACAGATCCGTGAACTCGGCGGAGAGAGCCCAATAAAAATGGCGGTCGGCCCATTTGATGAAAAAAAAGGGTAATTGCTTCCGGAGTCGTCGGTATTCTCACATCGTAGAGAGCGCTGGAAGAGTGCAGAAAGATAGTTTCCGAGATCCTCAACCTCGTCTACCTGGGTAAAATGAAGGAGCCAGGGGCGATGAAATGATTCGTCTCTGATTTCCAATAGTATCACAGCACAGCACAAACCGTACCTTGCAGTGATCATTCTGGCGTCAGGGCCAAGATAGATATTTATCTCATGCGTGGTTCAGGACCTTGCAAAGACTCTGGTGGCTTACAAGAAACGCGCCCGGCGATTTATGTGCGAGACCGCCGAGCGCGGAGTGGCGCAGGTGGGTACCTTACTATCCACACATTTGTAGTCAGCGCGGAGGCACATTGTCGAACGAACCGACTATAAGGTTACTCTTCTTCCGGGCCGCGGGTAACGAGAAAACGTAAGTTGAGCATGTATAGAGGCCAAACAAGACCCTAGGGACTAGAAACCATCTGCACAGGTTCTTGTTGGGGTCGGCTCCTCGCATGCCACGTCCGACGTGCATGTTTCAGTAGATGAACCGCCGAAGCGGGAGTCATGCCTTCCATACGCTTAGCTGCACCCTGCATAGTCACCAAGTAATCAGAGGGGGAGTTGAGCACAGGGGTTTGAGTACTCACCAATGTAGTGGGCCTAAAGCGTTGCAATCTCTCTCTCACTTCTTCGCTCAGCCCCCTAACCTGTGAATAATCCATATCGGGATCAAGGAGAAGGGACTCATCCGCATGGAATGCTTCTAGATCCGCGAGCTGCCGAGCGAGATGGGGCGCATACGTTGCTGTACTTCGGGTCAGCGGCCACCTCGCATAAACGGTCACCGCTCCAGCTCACCACCAGTGACAATTCGGGATATAATGTGGGGTTCAAACCCCGGGAGACCCTGGAGAGCGCCACTATGTACAAGATTGTCCAGGGTTACTGAAGGCATACTCAACACGTCATAGGCACTGTCAAGTGTGGTCAGAAAGATGCAAGGTAAATTGGTAAATACATGCCTCCTCATAACGCCATCCCTGGTTACTGTGATGCCGTATCTTTCCCATTGCTATTGTTTGCAATCAAATAACCAAATGGGAAATATTATTGATCACAGACCTGAGGGCTCAGTATTATTGACTTGAGAAAATCCGTCCCGTGTTGTATCGCATCACGATCGCTTAGATATTTTGCCCAGCGTTCGGCTGATATCAAACCCGCGGCATGCCCTGCGGACAATAAATCCAGGGACACGAACCATTTCCCAAACGTTCGCACCTATCTCGGTCAGTCTCATATCCGCGTTATCACATCGAAGTGTCATACGGTACTCGGAGCGAGAGGTAAACATTCGATCTGTGAATCAGCATTAGTAGTGCGGGCTGACGAAGTCAGCACAGCTGCTTACATGGTTCCTCCGCACCTTTGGTCACAAGGTCATCGATCATGACACCCATGTATCCGTCTGCACGGGTGATAGAAAACGGCGGTTGGTTCCGTGCGGCGAGACCCGCGTTAATGCCAGCAATGCAACCTTGTGCCGCAGCTTCTTCATACCCCGTTGTTCCATTGATCTGCCCCGCGAGGAACAGCCCCTGGAGAAGGTCAAAGGGCACACCAAACTTGCTAGCAGAGACCTACCTTGATCCTCTTCGTCTCGAGCGATGCTGCAGACTGTATTAGGAGCACAAGAGTTCAAGACAAGGTGGTAACTCACGCTGAAGCTCCCGAGGATCGATGTGGTCATATTCGACTCCGTACGCAGGTCGAACCATGCGGACGTTTTCTAGCCCGGGAACTGTACGCATCATAGGCTCTTGCAATTCTTCAGGCATGGAACAAGATAGGCCATTAGGGTATACCAAGTCTGTAACAAACTTAGCCGAGACGCTCCGCTAGTAACTCGACGCCTACTAGAATCGTAACCCTCAGGTTCCAACCATACCTTATGGTTACTCTTGTGTCCAAATCGAGTAACCTTGGCCTCGAGAGAAGGACAATAGCGTGGACCTGATAAAGTGGAGTCAAAGGATGAGGATAATTGAATGAACGTCTACCTTTCTTAGTTTCTTGAATGTGAACACTTAGGTGGATGCTCTGCTTGATGAGTTCGTGAGTCGCGGGGGTAGTATGGGTCATATAACAAGTGATTTGGTTATGCTAGGAGCGTAATTGGGTATCATATCTCGAACCACGAAGCAACAACTTACCTCATTGTCGACTTTATGATTCAAAAATGAAAATGGATGTGGTGGATTGTCGCCTTCTTGCTTTCCTAGTCGGCTGAAATCTATGGTGTTTTTGTCCAGTCGTGCAGGAGTGCCAGTCTGCAAACGCCCAAGCCTGAAGCCTGCTGCACGCAATGAGGCGGACAGGCCAATTGCCGGTGCTTCGCCAAGTCGACCAGCGGGAACACGTTTCAGTCCTAAGATTATATTGGTCCCGAGACGCACGACAGATCAGAGCGCGTACCGATATGTATTTCGCCGGACAAAAATGTCCCGGTGCAGATGACGACCTGAGAGCACGGGATTGCATCCCCAGTTTCTATGGTGATACGGTTAGTATATGCTTCCGTAGAATCCTGGTTATTGACCTAGTTGAACACCTGTCACTACACCCCAAACCGCATGGCTGGAGCTCGATGGAGCCATCTGATGATCGAAGACAAGATCAGACACACTCGCAGCACGCACATCCAAGTTTGGGTAGTTGAATATGATATCTTGCATGTGTCGCTTGTATAATTTACGGTCAACTTGCGCTCGTGGACCCTATGATTGCGTCCATGAAACGACTGTCAGTATTCATTAACGATCTCCCACATACCCAAACCGCTGAACCTTTGGACCTGTTCAACATATGGAACTGAATGCCTGCCTTGTCTGACGAAGATGAAAGGCCTAAGTATTGATCAATGCGCCGAAGTTATTGCTCACCTGTGACCTTCCCCATGATACCATCCAATGCATCCACTTCTCGTACCAAAGTCCCTTTTCCAACGCCGCCGATGGATGGATTACACGAGAGCTCGCCAATTGTGTCCAGGTTTTGCGTGATCAGTAGCGTTCGAGCGCCAACACGTGCGGCTGCAGTAGCCGCCTCGCAGCCAGCATGACCACCCCCAATGACACAAACTGAGGCTGCGTTAGAATATACAGAAAGCTGAGGATATCAATGACGGCAAACCATCATATTGTTCTCGCGTCGACGGAACAGAGCTGACACTTCTTGCCCTTTGCGTTCTGTTGATTTTTGCCAACGATGAGAGTTTTTGAGGAACCAAGGCCGAGCGACATAAAGGTGGAGGTCGAGAGCATTGAGTAAAAGTGAGGGTGCTAAATGGAGAGGTTGAGGTGACGCGGGAAATTGCAACGCGTGATACCAGAAGACCTCTGCCCAGTGGAGTACATATTCGCATCCCGGACAATTTGAACAAGATCTCGAAACGCCGAATGCACTACACCAACCCAAGTGCCAACAGACTTTGTGATGGTTGAGTCGGAGAAGTTCGCAAGTCGAAAAATTCTCACGCATCACACGAGCGCCGACGACATATCTCGTTCTGGAAAGTCTCCACACTCCCGTGTTTACTGATGGTTCGACTTCCGCTATCCTCCCTTACGGGCGATATGCTTGGATACCGTAGGGAGGCTCTCTGGCGCTAAAACTTTTGGTTATACTGACTCTGTCTGTGAACCACCTCGGCTCCGAGGGTTGTATACTATGACTCGCTACCGTCATTGGTCCGTTGTAGCGTGGAAACGGGCCCAGGGATGTCCCGCAACTCTTGATTTTACTGGTAGTTCATACGGATCCCCTCTACCTGGATATTCCCCCAGGCTTACTTGAATGATGGATATATCGTCATATGACGAACTATCCCTCTTGCACTTCAACGATGTGGTGAGTGGTGAACTACATACTTCACACATCGTATCCTAGCGACTATCTTCGACCTGTTACAGTATCACATCACCCAGCCAACCGCCCTTGGGAGATTTTCGCATGTCTTTCGCAATGTCAAGGACGTACCTGAAGCCGAACATCCGATCACCGTATTCACTGGGGATGCGTTCAGTCCATCGCTTGAAAGTGCCGTGATGAAAGGCGAACACATGATCCCAGTACTAACCATCTCCTAATCGATGTTGCGTGCTGTGGAAACCATGGTCAACCACAACGTTTTCTCCTTTGCATACTGAGCGCTCACTTTTCTGAAAGACTTTGATTTCGGGGAGGACGTCTTGGTCAACCTATCAACGCTGCACTTTCCCCTGGCTGCTGGCCAACGCAGTGCACGCTGATGGACGGTTGATGGCTGCAGCCAAAGAATATCTCATACTGGAAAGGAAAGGGTACAAAATCGGCTTCATTGGCCTCGCAGGAACGTTCGTCGAACACACAGAAGATTATCTGGCTGGTTTGCTTATTGACCGCTTCAGCGATTGGTCGTCAAACTGTCAGCACCTTCCCGAGGATTGTATCATCTCGGACCCTATGTCGGCGGCGCAGCGGATTTCAAAGACACTCCGTTCCACACAGGATGCGGATATCGTTATCGCGATCACTCACATGCGTCAAGAGGAAGACCTCCACCTTGCCAAATCTTGCGACAGGGACATCGATTTGATCCTCGGCGGCCATGACCACGACTTGGCTGTGCATGGAGTCGACCTTAGGGCGACGGGCGATACCTTTGAGGGAAATATTAAACTCATCAAATCTGGTACCGACTTCAGGAGTTATAGTAACATCAAAATGTGGCTCACCCGGAGTAACGGCCCGGGAAAAACATCTATAGGATACATAAGAGGTGGACTAACCGCTTTTAGGTTGCACACGACGCTCTGCTGACTTTCCGATAGTCAACCAAACACGTAACATAACCTTGATAGACGACCATCCCGATGATAGCGGCATCCACCATATCCTCGCCGAGCTCCGCGCGCGCAATGCAGACACAGTCGATAGGCCCCTGTTTTATGGTACCGTGCCCCTGGACTGCCGCACCTCAGTCGTTCGGACGCGAGAGACAAACCTTGGTAACATGCTCACAGACACAGTTCGGGCGTACTACAATACCGACATCGCGCTCATCAACTCCGGCAGCCTACGATGCGACAGGGTCATTGACGCTGGCGTCATCACCGTCAAAGACATGATCGGTGCGTGTCAGCGTCCGTCTGTCAGCGTCTACACCGGGAAATGCTGGGAGGTTCGCCCCACTAAACGCCGCCGCAGATGTCCTTCCGTTTGACAACCCGTTTGTGGTAAAGCGCCTTCGGGGTCGGACCGTCGCCGAGGCGCTGGAGAATGCCACTGGCGATATTATCGACGGGCGGTTTTTCCAAGTCTCGGGCATTACGTTCAACATTGACCGACAGGCGCCAGTCGGGTCTCGGGTACATGCGGTCCGCCTTGCGCCTCACACATGCCGAACTCGGACGTCAACTGCTCCCGAGGTTCCGCTGGACGGAGAGCAAGAGTATACAGTAGCCATGGTCGCGTTTATTGCGGAAGGGTTTGACGGCTATAAGCTCTTCAAAGACGTGCCTCCTCTGGTTGATAAGGAGGGGGCAATGACGGATTCCTCACTTTTCCTGCAGGTATTCCGACGGAATACACAGAATGTTTACGGAACGAAGTCAGGTGTGTCCATTGATAGAGCACGAGGTGCCGTCATTCTGGGGAGGACGGCCAGCGGACTTCCGTTCGTTAGCCCACCGGTACAGGGTCGCATAAAGTACATTCGCCGATGTGCCTCCTGAGTCCTGACCGCGGCGGTGTGGTACATGCCACTGATACCGGCCTCATTTTTAATTCCATTAAGCAAGAGTGATGACGATTTTATGCCTTGCAACTGTCAGTTATACATCGTATGCCAGCTATGAATAATAAGTTGATAATTATTGTACAACGATCGTGTTCCCAAAGATTCAGTCGCCATATACTTCTCCACGCGCGTATACTTGGTCCATTTCCAGGTCAAGGCACCACGGGCTTCCCTAACCTTACCCAAAGGCCGCTCTAAAACATTTCCATCTCAAATCAACAGACTAACTAAAAGCGGGGATAAATCGCTTACCTTTACGAACAGCGTCATGGCAGCCTCCGGTCGAATGCTCTCCACGGCCTGGCGCCCACATCCACACTTCCATTCTGGCGGGGGGAGTGATGTCCGTGGCTGGGCATCCGTAGCCAATGTAAACGCATTGAATTGTTGCATGAGCCTAACGAGGAAAAAAGAAGCTTCATTATAGGCGTAATTTTGACCGATGCACTAAAGAGGCAGTGGGCGGACTCTCAGCATGTCGTCACATGAAAGATGGAGATCCGGAATACTCACGATACGTGGGCCAGCACTGAATGGAGTGAACATTGTAGGGTTCGAGGTGAATCTCGATAGCCTATTGGGATCAATCCAGCGTTCTGGATCGAATTCATCTGCGTCGGGCCCCCATAGCGCTTTATTCCGCTGCATCAGAAGAGTCGAATAGAAAAACGATGTACTTTTGGGCATATAAAGGGGTTTATGTGACATAGGAGGGAATGTATTGTCGGGAGGTGGGAGTGTGCACGAGGTTGGTCGACTTTGGCGTTGATTCAGGGGCACAGGTGGGAATAACCTCAGTGTCTCATCGAGGACAGCCTTCACTGCCGGTGAAAGGTTAATTGCCGTGCTTTTGTAATTGTCACGAGGTCCTCACTGTATCTTAGCTTCTTGATTGTTTCATATGTGGGTGCGCCATGGCCACATACATCGAGTACTTCTTCTCTGAGCTTTCGTGCGACGTTCGGATGGAGAGCGAGGAAGTATGTGACGTATGTCAACAAGCAGGCCGTCTGGTTTATGTGCGCGGAAAGCCGTCAGAACGGGAGCAGACTACCCTCAGTGAATACGAATACGCACGGTATCTCTTGCGGCAAGCAATATATTAAGAAGCTGATCTCTTATCATCCCAGCATCTAGATATGGCTTAGCCAAATAACGACACCAAGATACTCACGACTAACCCTCGGTACTGTCAGCTAGGTGCTGCAAGAACGTTTTTTCCTCGAGGTTTCCATTGATACCAACTTGCTTCGATGGGACCTTCTCGTCTAAAGTCTGGCGGACGAGTGGGTCAACCCACTGTCTGATGGTATCTACATGGGGTGCCGTCTTGTCGTTGAGCAGCTCAAATATGGGCCATATTGCACCCGTGCGAGCACGGTCAGTTATAATTTGCTGCACTGCCTCGAACGCCTTGACGAAGGTCCCCCAGGCATCGTCAGTCGAGGACCCACGTTCGCCCACGTTTGCTGAGCCCGGTGTCGGGAGTTGTTGTGATAATGTATCCAGGTTTTTGCCGAACAAGAACTCCGAGGCGGCATCGATGGTAAAGCGGGCGTAAAGGTCCTGCACGTCGCAAGGCTGATTCGAAGCCGCCATATCTGACAATATTGAGAGGGCTCGAGTCGCATGCCTGTCGAACAGCTCGAAATCTGAGATTCTGTCTCGCGCAAAGAATGGACGTGCAAGCGCTCGATGCTTCAACGAACCTTGAGTATTACATCGCTTGATGTACATGGTACTTACAGATTTCCACATCTGTTGAATGAATGAATACTTGTTGTGTAAACGGTCGAAAGGGATACACTTGCCTGATCATCACGGTTGAAGATTCCATCTCCCAAAAAGCTCTCCCTGCCAGAATGTTAAGGGAAGTGTAGTACCACAAACGCTCAGAAGCTCACATCCGCTCCCGTTGAGAAGTTCCGCGCCAGAAGTGATTGAACCCTGTCGCTAGGACAAATTTGGCGTGTTCCTGGTCCATGGAGATTATCTGGAGATGGATATACCAAACATCCCAGGATCGATGAGGCGACACGACACTCACGTTGTCCATCCACAGAAAGCGAGTATTGAGAGTGGTGCAATGATACTCTTCGAAGAGCTCCAAGTAAGGGTTATAGATGTAGCTGGACGCGAACGCTTTCCTCATTTTGAGCATGACGTCGATGTTTCCTGGCCACTTCCCGACGACACGGGGTATAAGTCTTGCGCCGAGCTGCTTGGCCTCGCGCCTTTGAACGATCTCGGTGTACTGGACTTTGGCGATAACTGCGAGGATGATGGATAGGAGATGTGCGGGAAAGGACCACCATCCCAACCGGACGCGAAGGAGATGTGCCAACAATGAGAGTACCAAGGGGGGAAGTGCTACGACATGGAAGATGTCGTTGACGATACGGCGACGAAAGCTGATGCCTTTTGTTGCGTTCAATGTCATGTCGGATCAGTAGGGTGGGCAAGAAGTGGGGACATGACGAGGTTCGGGTGGGGGTAAATGTATGGATTGGCTCACACACCAGTGCCGGATATTCGTTTCGAAAATCCAGGAGGCGACGAATTCCCGCCTGTGAAAGGGCAACCCTAATTGATGCATCAGGTAAGTATAAGCGGAAGATTCACTGGCAATGGAAAACATGTTCGGCGTTTCTCGCCTGCGAACAGTTCGGACCTCGGGCACTCCGGACCCCGGCGGTAATCTCTCGGAACCAACCCTCCTGCAGAACCCGTGCACACGAGCATCGTGCCACGCTCGGAGCACGCGCTCACCGGCACCGGCGCTCTGGAACGACTCTATGATGGGCGTGTCCCATCCGGAACGCCGGGGCCCCCGTAACCCTTGAACAAATCAAATGTGGAGCTATCATAATTTCGACCTAGAGACCCGAATGGAGATGGACGTGCAACTGCGGGTCATGCAGCGACGCCGATTGTGCCGATTCGCAGTGGCTTATCTGCCTTCCACTATCGCGCCGAAGATAATCCCACTGATCTAGATGTACCATGGCGATCGGGTCAGACGTGTGAGCGACTTCGGATGTCCATCTCCTCCTCCCCGTCGATTTTCTCACAAAATGATACAAGTGGCGTGCACAGCTGGGTGGAACGCTGGAGCGCTGACGCTCCAGACGACTGGGGCAACCAGTGAAGATAGTCGGCATTTAATCACCGTGGCGAAAGGCCATCTGCCAACCAATCCGATGAGTGCATCGACATCAGCCCATATGAAGTACTTGGCAGAGCATGCAGGGGCGCTTTACAAAGTCAGGCACTCCAATCGGTCGTAGGTATAGTCCGACAGACACAACTGCATATAGCTTACGAGTGAAGGAAATTCATTTTTGGCGCTTTTCCACCCAGATTCTTGTTGCTGGGGCCATGTGCATGTTCATACTCCTTCTCTTGGGTTTCGTGGCTACAGTTTCAGATCGATCGATATCAATCTTCTGCCAACGGGCGTAACGGGGTATGTACTGCTTCAATGTCTCCTGATACTAACGAAAACCAGGAATACTGTTTCTGATTCGGGGACCCGTCGATGACATCAATCACACTACCTTGGATCAGTGGCAAAATTAGTGACCTCTGCAAGTCTGTGCTGCAAGATTTCATGCAACCAATTGCGGACCTGTTGGCTTTTTGAGTTCCGGCAGGCTCAACGGGTCAGGCCAACTTGTTCGGTACAATATTCACTCAATAGAAGGTGTTGCCGGGGAATGCAATGAGTATTGCTACTTCCAGGTTCGTCAATACGTAGCAAGCAGGCTCCAGAAGGGCTGTGACGTTGGTAAACGGGCGTCAAAAAGTACAACAAAGCGAATATCAGAATATATCGGCCATAATGTCTCCCCTTTCACCAACGGCCTCTGTGGGTGCTTGATGCCCTAAGGCATCAACATCAATCTCACCATCCGCGTCTACGTCATCGCGACTGAGCAAGTATGCGGGATCGGTAACCTCGGCAAGGAGGTCTTCTCGCTCTTCCAGTTCCTCCTTGCTCATCGGCAGGTGTGAGATGTGTACCACTTGCCACTTGTCTACATACTCATTGACCTGTGCAAGGACGCGGTAAGCTTCAGGAACACTAGACTGCATCATCACTCACGTTCGTTCGTCTTTTCTTGAGAGTCATTTTCCGTTCAATGTTCTTGTAATATGCACCCTTAGGACGTTCCACCTCCACCCCACTGCCGGAGACGTTCGGTTGCGTGTCTCCATCGTCAATTACCAGTAGGAATTCATTGGGCACTTCTTGCTCGATCTTTACAGTCTCGAAGTCACGCCACAAGTGGAACGCAGTTGTCTGTCCAGTCCGGGTCAAGGTCAATGGTTTATGACGAACAGGCACAATACATACTCTGGGCTCCTCCTCCTCTGCTGGGGGTGCACCACTTCTACGTCGTTCCTTGAATTCGAGCGCAGATTCGTCGTCCTTGGTGAGGTAGTAAGCCAAGAAGTGATCGCCGTCAGACTCCATGGGTCGCAGGATAGCACAGTCTAGTCGAGGATCTTCCACCTGTTATCGATAGCATTAGAAACCTTGTGATGGAAAAGAACGACTACAACTCACGTCAATCGACTTCTCACCAGGTCGCTCGCTAAACCTGAATAGGTCATACGCGTTGGCCCAAATATCAGCGTCTGGAAATATCTCGAAGGATTCGACGGCCGTAACGCCCTGCTTGTTCGGATGACGGAGGTTGGAGAGGTCGAACTGCGAAGGGTCGTTGCATGCAGCAAAGGAGGCTTCTATATCTCGTAGTTGGGCGGAGCGAGAAACGTCAATGTGCTGCAGGAGTGGTTTTCTGTCACAAAACGAGTTAGCAAACGCACCAGCACATAAGGGTGGGAAACTACATTTCTTGCATGGATGATACACGTTGCACGCCTTCTCTACTGATATATTCAGTCTTTCGCAGCCATGGTACGTGAACCGGTAGAGGTGTGGGTGTGCCTGAACCTGACACTGGTGCGGCCCCATTGGTATACGGAGCAGAGTTTGCAGATGGATCGCCGAGAAGAAAGCGATCCTTTGGATCCAACGGAGGAAGGTTGTCCGGGTCTGGATTCAGTGCTGTAGAGGGCGTGCCCGTGAGTGTTCGGTGCCATGCGCAAAAGGGTGTTAGACGCACCAGAATCATCGACATCATCATCCCACAAGCACTCCCAGCGCCCAAGGTCCAGCGGCATCCCACACTCGGCGTCTACGATCATGGGAAATGGCGTGTCGTTTGCAATGGCGTTCAAAAAGTCTGGACGGGCGTAGCGCATCGGGTTTGTTGAAATCTCGAGTAATTTTGGAGGACATGGTGGTGGTGGAATTGGATTTGAGTATCGTACTCGGACCAGAAGGTCAAGTTTGCTGTCCAAGAATACGTCAGTAGCTTGGCAGCAACTCGACCGGAAGACGCACCTTTTCTTCAAGCTCATTGGTGTCGTATAAGCTTTGGTTTGGTTAGGCTTGTCTCAGTTGTTGTTTGTACTCGTGTTACACATATGTTCCACAAATTATAAGTTACCCATGAAATATTCAAACTGGCAACGGTATACCATTTCGCTGGTTCTGTGCTCGCGATGGCATAGGTCAATCCAAGTCAGACAATGAAGCCGGCGGATACCCACAACCCAGAGGGGATCCAATCGGGCTCGGTGGGGAAATATGTAGTTGCATTTATCTACTTAAACTACCACTCACGATTGTACATGGCATTTGTCCATGTAGACATCATCGTCTTGAATTCCTAGCAAGACGTTATATCTCCGGATGCCTCGGGGAGAGTCGACCCCTCCAATAGATGTGCTGCTTTTCTTTGTTGAACTTGGATCAAGCCTGCAAGAAGAGCCTCGAGACAGCCGCGGAGATATCGTCGTCCGGTTCGGTTAGCAGGTCTCACCATGTTTCTGGCAGCGATATTACCCATGGCGGCACCAGCTTGTCAAAGATGTCATCATTCCCAGGGACAATAAGGAATCGAAGCTGTTGCAGTATTCCCACCTGCACACCATCCGGGCCCAGAGCCTGCACCGATGCCGGATAGGCACGAGGCGAAGAGGCCAAGGTACGCATGGGAGATCATTGATTGGACATCGATGTTATAGTATTCGTTAACGGCTCGTAAGGCACGGTGTCCTCGGTATGGCACGCGAGGACGCGACAATTTCCCGGAAGGGCTGTACTACTCACCGGATTTACCGGCTTCGATTCGGGAGTGGCGATCATCGTGACGTCGGTAATCGATGGTCGGATGAAGACGGCATAAAATCCAAATACATATGTAGACTCCCTTCCTTGACGGTCCGAGCTGTCATCGCTCGGATATCCGTGCATATGGAACCGGTCAAGCACTTGTTACTTACAACTCCGGGTTTCGGGAACCGACAAGTCTTTCGGCCCGAGCGTCGAGGAACGCGACCATGTGGTGCAGCGGGTTCTGATGGTCATCCGTAGCCAGAGATTAACCCGTGTCTTGGTGGTGGTCATTAGTTAAGACGAGCCATCGATCATCCCTTTCGCTACATCCATGTTTTCGAAAGAACTTTTCATAAGCGAAATCCTGTTGCGGTACGAATCGATAGTGGTCTCATGCAGGATTTAGTCAAATTTCGTTGTCTAAATGTCATCCTATTGAGGCTATTCCAGAGATGAACCCCAAGAAAGCATTTCCCGTGCATTTGATAGCTTCGCCGTCCTCGCCGAGAGATTCCTCGAGTACTCGAGGGTTGCAAAGTGCCCGGACCGCGAGTACCCGCTTTCTTGTCTTGATTCGGGACATAGCATCGTAATATGGCAGAGATATCTCGTTCTGTAGTTGTCAGGTCCTCTTGAAATTTGTCAGGGCGCAAATCGCATTCGTTTCACCCACCATATGCAATTAAAGCGTTTCATAGGTTGACTTGATGGAAATTGGTGAAAGTAAAAGGAAAAAAACCGAAAATTGACATCGCAATTTGGCCGCAGTCACCTGATCTGAGTTCCATGTGGGTCACTGCAATGACTCGCCTACTCCCGAGTCCCGAGCGCCACTTTGAACGACTGTCGCACTGATCCATATCTCTCGGGCTCAGGCTAGCGCTAGTCGACATCGTCTTAATGGCTCACTCCCGTTGGATCCCTCTTGAAAGCAACCCAAAGGTAAAACCAATCATCCAGTTGGCTAGCCCCTTATTTACGCGGACTCGCAGGTATTTAATTCGGTACGTGAGCAGTTTGATCTATCGATCCAGTATAGTTCAACCCGGTGGTTGTTCACGTCTTGTAGTGGGCATACGCGGCCGGTCTGCCAAAGGATCAGGCACACTTCCAGGATGTCTACGGACTCGACGACGAGGTACTATGCCACCTGACCCACCACCGTTAACGTGTCATCCTCATTGACTCCGACACTTAGCTCCTCAGCATGGTCCCGAAAGGGGTTAAAGCAGTCGCACTGCTCTTCCCTTGCTCGGGCAACATTGCCGCAAAGCGAAAGGAAGAAGACTCCAAGATCCGAACTAGCGGACAGGAACCCATCGATTCAGGGGTATTCTGGATGAAACAAACGGTACACGTTTTATCGTTCTGGCCTGAGCTGGTGGCTGACGGCGATCATTGGAAGATTTCAAACGCATGTGGAACGATGGGTTTGATCCACGGCTTGGCAAATGTCAGCGTCACGGCGTTTTTCTGTCGCCGTTCATACTCAAAACGTTGTATAGACGAACGTGACTTTTACTTCAGGGAGCCCTCTGGCTAAATTTATTGAAGAATGCAAGGGTATGCCCCATAAGTCACTTCCGATCTCACCGTATATTGATCAGTACCTAGGCAAGACCCCAGAGGAACGTGCAAAGCTGCTGGAAACAACACCGCTGTTTGAAAGGATACACGAATCTGCGGCGTCCTCCGGTCAAACCACAGTGCCTCAGGACCTGGAGACCGATCTACATTTTACCTGCTTTGTCAAGGCACCCGCTGCGGAGCATACCAGTGATCAAACCAAACGGTGGCGTTTGGTCGAATTGGACGGGGGTCGAATTGGACCGATTGATAGGGGAGCATGCGATGATCTCCTTAAGGCATGGTTTACAAACCAGACTTTGCAAAGTCCATTCTTACACAGACACAGGACACGGCGAAATATGTGAGAGAATTCTATATATCTCAGGCGAAGAGTATCAATTTCAACATGATGGCACTTTGCCCCGGACCCGATGAAGAGTATTAGTGTCTTCACACTTAACAACCACTATTCTACAAGGTGTACATCAGAGCATACAATACATGAGGACCGTTTCATCCCGGACGAGTAAGGTACAAAAATGGTATAAACAGTCATAACGTGCTAGGATCGCAAACTGAAAGCAGCTCAGACATTGATGCAGGTATTTCTTTCAGCATCCTGGCAATAAATCTCGATACATTGAAGGCGCTATCAAAGTCAGTGATGTCTTCACCGTTCCCGATCTCAGCGATTTGGGACGCTGCCGCAGCAATCTATATGGCGTGAGCCGTTACCAAAATTGCAGAGCCAACTCACTAACCCGCAGCAACTGGATGGGGGGAAACTTGTCTGACTTTGCTTCTACTTTGGTCCCCCGTAGAATTTCCTTCACCAGAAAGGGTTCTGCGGTCAAGGGTCGCGCAATTCCGATGACTATAGTTTGCAAGCATTAGTGACTGACCAATTGAGGGGAGGGTCCATCGAACTGACCGTCCGTGGAGTCCAAATTTATTGCTTCTGCCATAGCTCGTGTTGTTCTGAAGCCACCCGTCACAGCAATCTTGGACTGCTTCAGATATGGTCTAAGCTGGTCTGCAAAATCAATGAAGTATGCTTCTCGTGCAACAGAAAAAAGAGTCTGCTGCGAGTGCATGTAAGGACATGTTCCTGCGTGGACGAAAAGAGGGCTCACCCTCTGCTTCACAGATTGTTGATCTTGTTCATAAGTTCTTCCGCTGATCTCTATCAGGTCGACGGCGGCGGCTTCTAGTAACCTTGCTGTCATGATCGCCTCCTGTGCGTCAATCCCGTCAGGTACGGAATCCTCACAGTTGATTTTGACAGAGAGCATGAACGTTGAGTTGTTCACCACCCGTTTGATTTCAGAGATGATCTCGAATAATAGCCGCGCACGGTTTTCGAGAGTTCCACCGTATTCATCCGTTCGGTTATTGGATCTTCGAGACAGAAATTGGTGGAGTAAATGACCGTGGGCAGCATGAAGCTTCCAGCAAATTAATGTCGTGTCCAACAGGGTGGGGAAGTAGTTCACCTGGACGCCGTCAAATCCAGCTTTCTGCAAGAACGCGGCCGCGTATGCGAATCGCCTGACGATATCCCTGATCCCGTTCTTTGTTAAGGGCGTTGGCCTTGCGAACAACACGCCAGAAGTCGGTGGGTGCTCTATATCCGACGCCGACTCTGGGTAGGGTTGTATTGTGATGGAAACTTGTCGACCTGGGTGAGTAAGTTGTCCAAGAACGAGACTCCCGTGGGATTTGGCAGCTCTTGCCAACCGCTTGTAGTCCTCAAGGTAGTTTCGTGGCAAATCCCGATCAATGATCGCATTTCCTAAGACGACCGTTGAGACAACCAAACGGCATTGTCGCGTAGTGAAGGAGAGGCGTACCTGAAGCTTCTAGGTGATCTTTCTTTATCTGAATATTGCCGGTAACTATTATTCCTGCGAACACGGTTGAGGGATTGCGAATCATTAATGTGACAATGACATACCTATCTCCCCCACTGCCCAAGTTTCGTAGAGCCGTACAAGCTCCTCGGTGGGCTGACCACGTTCTGTTGGATCATAGGTCGAAAACGTCGAGAGACGTTCAGACATCGCACTCTTCATGATCTTATTTCTCGCGGTTTTTCCGCTGAACGGGAATGTGAGCGATTGTCCCAAGGTAATGGCATGTGAGACTTCGGGCGGAGGCATGATAAAGTGATGTGGAATAGGTTGGTACGGGTGTTGGGGTACATTCCACCACACTTCTTCATCTTTATAATCCATATCCGTAAGGGGTTCTTGGAAGGAGAGGTGCGAATTCCCAAACATACTCGCAGTACGTGAACGGTTCGGCCGCTATCATGATTAAGTGCTGCTCGGAAGGAACACGGAGAATATACCAACACTGATATTCACGTCAAATCGCAGATAGGGTAATCCTTCCACCCAATATCGCAGAATATGTTGCAATCCAACAGCTGAAGAAGTAGCCCGGAAGCGACCGAGGAGTTGGCGCTCATCTGAGATACGATGACTGGAGGCAGTTGAACTCACTACGACAGTACCCGACGCACTTAGAATCGTAGAACCCTCAAGAAAGCGTTCCTGACGTTCAAAGCCCGTTTCGAGGAGGATCGTCTATCAATGGTATAGAAGGTTTTCGGTCATCATCTAGGAACGCGACTGACTTTGTTGCCGTTCTAGGAGCAATGGCGCCCAGTCAGCAGACCTGTCGCGAGACACGGTGAGTATGTGGGTGACGGCAGTGGGGGTTTGTGCGAGAGTGTTTCGCACCTATGATACGAACTTGATGACATGTACGTGGCAACGTCGGAAGCTTCCAATCACCGACGCCGCCATCCAAGTATATTCTTTACAGGGGTGGTCAGCCCAGCAACTATGCTTCTTTCGCTTATTGAGAAAGCAAATGGAAACGCAGTTGGATTTAGCCCTGTATGTACACCACTACTTTGGTAACTGGCACCGGAGGTCAAACTCCTCCGACCTTTATCGCCGATGATCATGGGGTCTACCTTGAATAGTTGACGCGAATGATGAATTACACCATGAGGTTGGCCACTTACTAGCACACGAACTGAGGCGAACGACACAAAATGATGAGGGCGAACCACCATGGCCACATGCATGTCCAAGAAGACTTCCGTCAGAAAGGGATCTCAAAAAAAGCCGCGGCCACAAGAGACGGAGCCCAAAGTTGACCCTCGAGAAAATGAGACAGCTTTTGTGGTATATGTAGTACGTTACTCGAGAAGTGCGGAACTTGTTCATCTTCGAACCCTAACGAACTTCTGGATGAGAATCCTCAATGGAAGTGGTGCCATGATGGCCCGTGACGAGGGGCTCGTCTTACTACATACTCTGCAGTGCGCGGGACGACCCGATAACACCCTACGCTACATGGGGTTGACTCCGTGCTATTGCCGTGAGACATATGTGTACAGATGTCATGATGTCCTGACGCTAGTTGTACTGCTACACTCGATTACATAAATGTGTGTCGGTGTATGGTGTTTGAGGCTATTTTTGGGGAAGTCAGAGCAGTGATCTTATCGTGACTTCCTGACTCGTCGCTTCAACCTTTGACTTATCATCTCAAGCTTTCTCAAGGAAATGCCGTTCGACAAATTTGATCCTGCAATATGGATTCCGGCGCAGCGCTTGCTGGAGATGTCCAAATGGGTGGCACAGGGTGCCGAGGCTGCAAGTCCTAGCATCACCTCTGTCAGAAAAGTTCATACTCATCAATCGATGACATTTGGCTCTTTCAGAGGGTATTCAAGACCTATATTAGATTTCGGTCTTCGTATGATAACTGGGGTCCCCTCGAAGCTGACATCAAGGCGGGTTGTCCGTCAACCCCAGTCATGGACGACATTCTTTTCAAACATCGATTTTGCAAGCGCTATCGGCATTCAAAGTTGGATGAAATGTTGACACGGCAGCGTGTAATTGGGGAAGCTCGAACGCTGATGCGATGTTTGCGGTAGGGTTGACATACTATGTATCATCTAGCGACTGAATGTAACGATGGTTTATCGTAGTGCGGGTGTCAACGTCCCCGGGATCAGGCTAGTCGACATATCGGAAGGCTGTCTGGGATTGGAATTTATAGAGGGCGCATCCGTACGGTATCTGATTCCTTCAGGGGCTGACGAGCCCCATTATCGACTCGTATTTAACAACGAAGAGAACGATGATGATGAAGAAGACACTGTACAGGAACCAGATTATGAAGAAATCCCTGACACCGTGGGCAGTCGAGCCGCTGAGTGTGGTTGCTCCGAAGACATTACCATGGGTCTGTGACTTGCAAAGGAATGTCAGACACTGAGCTGATCTACCTTTTCAGAAACGCTCATGGAGAAAATTGGTGTGGAGATCGCCAAGCTGCATCTTATCGATATCGTTCATGGGGACTTGACAACGTCAAATATGCTGCTTCGGGCAGGCAACGACGATCTAGTACGTTGAGACGACTTCGTTGGATGCCATCTTTAAATACGTCCTTTAGGTGTTGATTGACTTTGGACTGTCTTATCACTCAACCCTTGTGGAAGACAAAGCGGTGGACCTCTATGTCTTGGAACGTGCTTTTGCGTCAACGCACCCTGACGCTGAACCCTTGTTTGCGTCCATTCTCGCGGCTTACGCGAATCGCATCGGAAAAGACTGGGACCAGATCAAGAAACGACTAGACGAGGGTAAGATGGATCACCGCCCACCAAATGCCTGGACACTAAAATGTCATTTTCAGTCCGTCTTCGTGGCAGAAAGCGGAGCATGGTTGGCTGAAGTGACATCGGTGGAAGAAACGTTGTGGCACAATCCGTCGTGGTTCATTTATCGGCTTCTGTTTGTTGAGCACTTAGGTGTGGACTCGCCAGATTATTACATGACTCCGATTCAGTACATACACGATAGCTTTCCAATACATTGGTATACATGCGACTCGTGTCTGATACAAACCGACAAGAGCAAGCTGAATGTTCCCTGAGCTATGCCTTACACAAGATCCTCACCAGCACAGACGCTTTCAAGCCACTGCACACCGCTTTGAACCTTCGTTAGATTCTCACAGCCTGTCTCTGTGATTAAAACATCATCCTCGATCCGCACCCCTCCCATGCCCTCATAGCGAGCGAGAGCCTCGTTGTTGACATAAGGGGAAGTGTGGACGTTGTAGGATTTCAGAATGGCAGGATGAAAGTAAACGCCTGGCTCGATAGTCTGATTTTGAGAGATAATTGATGAGCGAAGAGCACGATCATGCAGACGACATGACCTACCACCACCATCCCAGCCCGCAACTCCAGCCTCAATCTCAGGTACTTGTAGAAATCCTTGTGTCCGCCAGGCAGCCCGCTCACTTCGTTGCTGCCATTTACGAAGTATTTGCCACTCCCGGCTGGCCGGCTTGCACTGGGTACATCATGGACATCCAAACCCATGGAGTGACCTAGGCCATGTGGGAAGAAAGCGGCGCTCAGACCCGTGAGTAGAATTTCCTCGCAGAGTGCCTCTCGAGACTTCACAGTTGCCTTGGTGACGCTCGTGTGGCCGTTGATACCTGGACAGAGTGTCAGCGCAGGGTTCATGAAGTAGTAGAGCGACGCAGCGAGGGGAAGAATGACAAACCTCTGATGCTCCCATCAGGGTCCTTGAATATGCCCATGTCTAGGAAACCATCCACGAGCACGCGGTGGCATAATAGCTGAACGTCGTCCCAATGCGTTCCGTGAACAGCGATCTTGAATGATTCCTGCATAGATCATTATTGGTTTGTCCGAGAGTACGGAGGACATGTGGAAATAGTGAATAGCTTACGGCTTGCATCCTCAACACGAGTTCGTACACCTTCTTGGCTTCCTCCGTGAACTTCCCGCCATTGCCAACTGGTATTGTACGAGTGACTATAGTCGAAGTCAGCGATGAAATAGAGAGAACCAGATTGGCCGATACGATACGTACTGTCCGAGCTATAGCAACCCCATTCGCAACCGGCATCAATCAACAAGACTTGCGGCAACAGTTCTTCTCCCTCATTACCATCGTCATGGGAGTGCACGCGTGAGAGATTCCCACTGTTAATCGTGTCTCGATGGTGAACCGGGCCCCATGCAAATTCACGATCATTGCAACAATAATGTAATGTCGATGCCCGAGTAGATGCTGCCACAATAGGTAGATACGCTTGATGTGCCGCACTGAAACCAAGCATGAGATTCTTTCGGAGATGACGGAGCAGAGCAAGACAGCTGACCCTTCTCGTCTGCATGATGCTACGAATATCGCCTCCGCTTCGGCTTCCTTCTCGATCAACCATTCCCCAGGTAGACGTGGTGTGTGCGAGTATTGCTTCTTGATATTCCCTGCAACGGCCAATCCGAGCACACGCATGACGACTTCATGTGCGCGGGAGCTGATGTCATTAGCTTTGCGGATCATGGCAATCTCGTACGGATCCTTGATGAGTCGCGTTCTGTGAAGCGCTGAAAGGAGATGTTCACCAGTCTTTGTTGGGATCGATTGCAGGGCCGCTCTTAGACCATCCACTTCACTGGAAGCAACATTGGGAAATTGATCTGTTTCAGGAAGGTGATGGATGATCGTCCCCTGCGGAAGCTGCGAGATGGCGATTACAAGTTCAGGAGGATGCTTGATATCGTCTACTGCATACATATCGCGCGCCTTCGGGAGTGTGGGGGGAGCGGGAGACCACAGCAAGTCTGCCACCGTTGGTTCAAAGATAAACAGAGTAGTCTTCAGCGCGACAGGATAGGAGTTGGGGTCGTATAAAGCCAAAAAGTATGATCCGGGAACATTGCAGCCAGTGAGATAGAAAAAGTTGGATTCTTGACGGAAAGGAAGTTCACGGTCTGTGTCATTCCGGTAGGGGGTGGTGCTGCCAGCCAGCAGGATCGCATGGGGCTTGTAGTCGATAACGATAAGCTATCTGGCATTACATGCAAGTCCGAGAGGTGATACCTTAGTCTTATCCTCCACAGATAAGGAGCGCACTAGCATTTGAAAACTCCTAGCGACATGATCCTTTGCTAGATCCAGGGAGGCCAGTCGAAGACACCATTAACGATAAATGTAGGGACATACCTGGATATTTCCCATGCAAATCTACATTTGTGGTCATCGTAGTTAGAAAACAGTCAGTAGAGGGAGTGGTTGTCGGGTTACTGTGAGCGGGCGAGACGCAGTCACGGTTTTGATGATGCGTCGAATTTGCCGACACACACGCCGATGGTGAAGCGGTTATCATGCTTGCCTTCCAAGCAAGCGGCAGGGGTTCGACTCCCCTTCGGCGTATCTTTTTGACAGCCCCTCGCCGAAAGTCCCACGATCAGGCAGGAACGCTGACTTGCTTTTTGACTGGTTAACGCCTTGACCTTGCCAATTTCAAACGAATCTGATGCCAGCAGTTCGAGCAGTAGGTCTTTCCCTGTGGGCGTGTTCTGGCAGGTTGATTAGTATCCAGGTGGTGCTCCACTCAGGATGTGGTGGGCCATCGTGGTGTGTGTAATAGGCCTGCCGCGCCGGGCGGATCACGGCTCGGCGAATATATAAGTGGACCCCTTGTTGTCTTCTGCCATCTCGCAGAACCTGTAGTATTCCTAGGAGAAAGATGCTGACGCGCGCCGTGCACGTACAGCGGGCCTCGTTCGCCACTGTCGCTCCTTCGTCCTCCAAGCTCACTATCGGCATTCGACGCGAGAACCCAAGCAGAATCTGGGAGCGGAGATGCCCATTGACACCTGACGCTGTCGAGTCTTTGGTCAACGAAGAGAACGTAGACGTCCTCATTCAGGATTGCGACAGGAGAGTCTTTCCGGTACACCAGTTTGTAAAGGTCCGCAACATACCAGTTGCAGGCGAGATGGTCGAACTAAATTGTTTCATCACAGGCTGGTGCAAGGATCCATCCCAACCTTGACCCCGCACATATCGTCCTCGGCATCAAAGAACCACCGCTTAATGAATTGATAACCTCACCAGTGTCGCCTTGGCGCACGTCAAGTCTCCGCTCGCCAGCACCACGCACTCACCTTATGTTCTCTCATACCACAAAGGGACAACCATATAACATGGAACTGTTGTCCCGTTTCTTGAGCCAGGATCCCCAGCGTGACATTCCATCAAGATTGGTGGATTACGAGCTTCTCATGGGACCCGATGGGAAGCGAACGGTTGCATTTGGATGGTTTGCCGGAGGTGGGAGTGTTTTAATGTAACACGTGTCCCTCGGCGCCAATTGTTACCTGTTTTCTAGTTGCCGGTGCCCTCGAATCCCTTGCTGCGTTGGCACATGCCCATCTCGAGCTTGGGGTTGCTTCACCGTTTCTTGTGAGTACAACGATGTCTGAACTCTAAGACTATTCATGGGACTCCCGACTCCAGCAAACTCCTCGACCTCATACTCACATTGCTTTATTATCCTTGCGAGCGGCTTTGAGAGCCGTTGGTGAGGAAATTGTAAAGGATGGGACTCCCAAGTCCCTTGGACCCTTTATCATTGGCTTGACAGGGTAAGTGGGCGTCGCTTATCGTTCTTCAGTAACCGCAGAATTACTTTCCAGGAACGGAAACGTCTCCCAGGGTGTACTCTCCATCTTAGGTGAACTACCAATCATGAAAGTTAAAGTAGAAGATCTCCCTGCTCTCGTCAGCAACCCAGGTATGTCGTCTTTATTCAACTTTCCTTGAATGTCCCACTCATAGTTGCCATCTAGATACCGATTTGCACAAGGTAGCTGGTCTCACCTTTAGCCGTGAAGACATTAGGGTTGATGGATCATGCAGATATACCTAGTCCACGCATCTCCCGCCGATTATCTCTCTCGAACCGATGGTGGCCAGTATGACAGAGCGCATTATTACACAAACCCCTCTGTCTACAAGTCTGATTTTGCAACAAAGGTACAGAAAACGTCTACTCGTTGTATACTGATTTGAATTCGAGTTCGCGCACTAGGTTGCTCCTTATCTTACTCTCTTCCTGAACGGCGTTGGTTGGCTTCCGGGATTTCCTCGTCTGATGACAAACGATGCATTGACAACAGCACTTGCGCGTGCCGCAGAAGTTGGGCGCGGGCGGTTTGGGACCATCGGCGACATTACTTGTGATCTCGAAGTGAGTCATTTCTTGTGTCTCCATGAATCGTCGCTCAATGGCGCTCATCTATTACAGGGTGGTCTCGAGTTTATGTCCCGCGCATCTACGATCTCAGAGCCCTTCTTTAAATACCGTCCATCGACACTTCCAGCCCACCTCCCAAGTGTACAAATAATGTCTGTGGACATCCTCCCATCAAGCTTGCCCTTGGATGCATCCGAGCACTTCTGTCGAGTCCTGATGCCTTACTTGAAGGCTGCGATTCAAGAATACCGGGGCCAACCTGTGGAGCAGGAGCACTCCGAAGCTCTGAAAACGGCTACCGTCGCCAAAGATGGTCAACTTCAGGGAACCCATACCTGGTTGGAAGATCCTCTTGATAAATGGCGACGGTCTGCTGCCAAGCTGGAGGGCTCCCCGAGGAAAAAGAAAGTCCTCATGCTCGGGAGCGGGATGGTTGCTGGGCCTGCAGTACAGGAGTTGTGCAAGCGTTCGGACGTTGAGTTGGTCGTTGGTCAGTAATTCTCCATCTGGATTTGTATTCTACGATCGTGGACTTATTGCACCATCCTGTACATTATGTCTTTCATGCACATGTTCAATCACTAGCCAGCAATTCACGCTCAGAAGCCGAGCATTTGATCCGGGGCCTCTCTAATGCCAGTGCATGTTTGCTGGATGTCGAAGACCGAGACAAGGTCTCGCGGCTCGTTGAGGGTGCTGATGCTGTCATCAGGTAGGCTGGATCTGGTGCTATGAATTGGATCGCTTAGGTGACTGTTCGATCTATAGCCTTCTACCAGTGCCACACCATCCATCCATCGCGGAACTATGCATCCAACACGGCAAGCACATGATCACAGCGTCATACATATCACCTGCCATGCGCGCCTTGAATGACCGGTATGTTTATATTAACCTAATAGCTTTGGCGAGGGCACACTGAAGCCCTACCAATTAGTGCGGAATCTGCCAATGTCGTGTTGTTGAACGAAATCGGCTTAGATCCTGGTATTGATCACTGTTCTGCACTCTCGCTGCTGAGTCAGCTCGAGAAAGAAAACAAGCGTGTTCTCTCATTTACTTCATTCTGTGGTGGTCTCCCTGCCCCAGAGGCGTCCGATGTTCCATTGGGTTACAAATTCAGCTGGAGCCCAAGAGGTGTCCTCAATGCTGCGCTCAATGGTGCCAAGTTCAAGCTCGACGGAAAGGTATGCATACCATTTATATCAACATCCTGGTAGCCATTCCGTCTGACCTCGGCTTGGTAGGTCATGGAGATTCCTGGAGAGAACGTTCTGAAATACCACTTCCCCGACGTTCCAATTTCCAGCGAGTTGAAGTTGGAGGGCATCGCCAACAGAGATAGCCTCCCGTACTCAGAGACGTACGGACTTGGGGAGCTCGATGCCCTGCGAACGGTCTTGCGAGGCACTTTGAGGTACGCTGATCACGTACGTCTCATATGTGCGCGGCTCACGTGTAGTCCACAGATACCCCGGATTCTCAAGTCTCATGCATTCGTTCAAATCTATGGGGTTGTTGGCCGCGGACGCATCCTCTCACGTCTTACCTCGGTCTTGGTCAGACCTCGCCCGAGTTGCGTTGGGAAAGAGGATGGACGAGGACATCCCCGCGGAGCCGAGTTCCCTCGTCTCTGCACTGTCGAATGTCGTTCCGAACCAACAGCGCCGCGAACGCGCGTTGGAGGCCCTACAGTGGTTTGGCCTCGTCCCCGGGCCCTCGAGCGGCCCCGCGGTTGATCTGCCTTTGCTACCTACTCACCCCGTCGCTCCGATTGACCTCCTCACCCTCGTGCTCGCGCACAAGCTGAGGTACAACCCCGGCGAACGCGACCTCGTCGTGCTCTCGCACGAGATCGTCGCCCAGCCTGCGACCGTGGTGGGCGAGGCGTCCGCGGAAGAGACGGAGGTGTACACGTCGTCGTTGGTGGCGTATGGGACTGCGAACGCGTCTGCCATGTCGAGGTGTGTTGGTCTTCCGGTGGCGTTTGCGACGCTGGCTGTGTTGGATGGCAAGGTGGTTGGGAGGGGTGTTCAAGGTCCGACAGAGAAGACGTTGTACCGCGCTGTCTTGGATGGGCTGAGAGGCGTGGGACTTGAGATGAAGGAGGGTGTGAGAAGGGGTTCTGGTATGGAAGCGAGACTCGGTAATGGGTTGCGCAGCATGGGTTTTGCACGTGTGGCGAGTTAGTCTATAGGAAGCATGTTACTTTTCATTCGGGACATTTCAACAGTGCACAGGATTATTCCATAGGTTGTGAAACAACGGTGGGTTTCATCATTTATCATTTATTGATGGACGTTCCCCAGGCCCTCTTTTCCCCTCTCGAAAGCCCTCACACATCCAGATATCGAGAATGCCCCCGCGTGCATCCAAATGCGCAAAGGCGACTGCGCCGCCGAAGGCGATCCCCTCCAAGTCAGATGGAGACGGTCCGGGTCCGAGTGGCCTATCCACCGCTCCCAAGTATTTCATCCCCTTCCAAACTGGACCCAGCTTGGAGCGCATACCAGACGACATCTTGCACGAAATTATGTCCTATTTCCCCACTCTCGACGAACGTGGTGTGGAGTTCGTGTCAGTCCGCGCGCCCACCCTCCGTGTGTTGTCGCGGGCGTCCCAACTTTTGCGGTCGCGTTGCCTCGCGATGGCGTGGCAGAACGTGACGCTCAGTGGTGCCAAATTTCCAGGGGGTGACATCGTGTTCTTCAAGGCGATGGGCGACACCATCAAGACTTGTATACGGGTCTTGAAAGCATCCCCGCATCTGTTGCCCTTGGTCCAGTTCGTATATATCAAACAGGGATGGTTTCTGACGTCTGACCATCGTTTAGAAAAGTGTCCTTCATTCTGACACGCTACCAGGCTGATACAATCGTCTCGGCACTCGCAGGTTGTCTCGCTACGTTGCCCAACCTCACTACCATCCAAGGTACAGTCGTTCTTCCCTCAGTGATGCACCGCTTGAGAGTGTCTTTGGTTAGTTATTCGCGCCAACCATCAGTTGGCAACCACTATCAGAAATGCATTTCAAAGCAAACAACTTCCGTCGGTGCGGAGGGTCTCCCTCCCTTCCTGGGCACATGGTATCCTCCAGAGCTGCCCCAACATCGAGGAAGTGACATGCACCGACGGAGAAGACCAAACGATCGTCCGATCCCTCGTCAAGGGCGATTTTCCAAAGTTGCGTGTTCTAAAAGGCATTTGTTCTTCCCTTGAGAGTACGCTCCACCGTTATCAGCGTAGGACACTCCCGAGCGTGCTTCTTTGACAGAATTGGCCAAGCTACCTCCAACCTTGAAGCATGTCGGTTTTCCGATGCAAGTGAGTCGTTTGCCAGTAACTGGTATATACACTGGTGATAGGTTTGTGCAGAGAGAGATGAAGTCGTTGGCCAGGTTTACTCTTCTCGAAACTATCGAGATCGACATACACTACAAGCGCAAAGAGGATCAGGAGCGACCGCTGCGTGAACTCGTACCCGCCGAGATCGAGAAAGCTAATAAACTGTTGAAGGCGAACGAGTCGAACGTCGAGAAGAGGGTGATACTGACGAAATGGCACTGTTTGGGCACCGACTTTGAATTCGACGCGGATGGGGAGTACATGAGAAGGGAGGTTATCAGAGTGTGACCACGGGGACATCCGTTATCGATGATGGTTGTTGTGGATCGAGTTGCGAGTGGGCGCGAGAACTGGGGCGCGGGCTTAGTTCGACTGAGTAGCATGAGGGCGTTGAACAAACGAGATAAACAAAATATGAGTAGTACATAGATCAGGTATAGTGCAGCTCGACGCTACCACAAACAGCATGTGGAGAAATGAAACAAGGCTCAAAAGTGGGCCTACGTTGAAAGAAAAGAAAACAGAGGTAGCAAAAGGAATTGACCGATCAGCAAAGAACCACTAAGTATCGTTGTGAGAACTAATTCAGAACCTTGAGGTCTGCCAGAGCAAACGGACAACTCCTGGCTCCCGTAGCTAATGTTATAAGTAACCAGAGTCATCCTCTTTCTTGTCCGGAGCGACCTTGTCCATCCCGTCAGGTATACGGATATCCTCTTCCTGGTCCTTGATATCTTGTCTAACCTTCTCCGCTATGACGACGCCAGTCTGTTCGCTACCTCCGAGGGGACTGCTCTTGAATTTGCTCGT